>SMLS01058130.1:0-11458 GCA_004785975.1 Popillia japonica
GTTGCGTACCAAAGTTATGAAAATTTAAATGGAACACCCTGTATATTCGTGCATATTTTGATACTGTAGGGTAAATAAAGGCTACTTACTGTTATATTCCCTATACCTACCTCAAGCGGTTTTCGAGATATTTTAATATTTTTGAAAATGTAGATAAAAATTTACGAGGCATTTCTGTTTTACATGATTGAGCTAAATATTTTAAATTGTGTGTATTGTTTATTCAAAGGATTAAACTTTATAACTAATTAAAGTTGATATCTAGAAATTATGTAGGGTGTTTAAAAACAAGATTTCTTTTTTGTTGAATGTTATAGGCAAGTAATTCTCTTATATTAAATGGAACACCCCGTATTTATGACCACATTTAGATTCTAATTTCAATTGTTTTTAAAACTGTACTAGGGTTTCTTACACCCATCTCTTCTAGTTTGTTAGTAATCATAGTTTTTGATTTTAAACATTAATTTGCTACCATTTAATTCTTAAACATAGGTTTTGATGGAATTATTACTCCAAATGGCTAATACCTATTAAACTAATCGTTTAATTGGTTTTGTTTCATAATACTGAAAAGGGCTCTTAACTAAGTAAATAAAACTTTATTAAACAAATAACATTAAAACTGTACTAGGGTTTCCTATACCCATCTCTTCTAGTTTTTTAGTAATCTAGGATCCAAAAGTAGGCTCTGATGTTGTTATCATTTCTTCAGGCAAATAAATGATTTGGCAGTACATGTTGGTTAAACTATCATCGCTCTTCGACGAGGTTGAAATAATTTCAATAATTAAAATCAGAACGTACTCTTAAAACAAAAAAGTTGATATGATTGTAGTAATCGGAGCGTGTGACGGAAATTGCTTGCTAGCATCAAGAGTTTATGCGCAAAAATATCTTAACAGGCGTCATCCTGACAGGCGGTTATTAGAAAATTCATTGCAAAAAAAACAGGAAGCGTGAGTTATAAGAAACCAGAAGGGCAGAGACCTGTTACGGGCAATGCACAAAATGAGTTTGTTGTTATCGCCTCTCTGGTAGAAAATCCACATACATACAAGTCAAGGTAAAATAGGTGAAAACATTGGAATCAGCAGGCGAAGCGTTTGAAGAATTACGAAAAAAACACAATTTTTTCCCGTATCGTATTCAATTACACCAAGAACTTTTGGAGCTAGATTACGATCGACGACTCGACTTTTGTTTGTGGGTTCTAGAAAGACTTAATGATGACGAAAATTTCTTCGATTTGGTTCTTTTCTCGGATGAGTTATCATTCCACAATAATGGATTAGTTAATAGTCACAATTTTCATTTCTACAGTGACGAAAATCCCTATCTTTTTAGAACTAGCGACAGGCAACATAGACGACGTGTCAATGTGTGGGGTGGAATAATTGGAACGTTGGTGATAGGTTCTTTCTTTTTTGACGGTCTCTTAAATGGCGCCATGTTTCTTCGACTTTTAAGAGAACATTTGCCTGTACTTTTGGAAGGTATACCACTTGATATTAGACAGAGGATGTGGTTCCAATTAGATGGTGCGCCAGCACATTTTCATATTGACGTTAGAAATTAATTGGATAGGCAATATCCCAATAGGTTAATTGGACGCGGCTACCCTCAGCATTGGCCAGCAAGATCCCCAGACCTAAGCCTCCTGGGGGTATATTAAGGATAGAGTGTACGGTATACCAGCAACTACACCTGGCTTTATGAGAGAACGAACAAGAATAGCGTTTCGCTCTATAGCACCAAAAATTTTAACAAAAGTGAAGCAGTCTTTTCAAGAGAAAATTCGTTTATGCATTAAAACTGATGGACATCATTTCGAGCATTTGTTAAAATACTAGATTTTTTACTGTTTAATATTTGTTTAATAAAGTTTTATTTACTTACAAGGGAACACCGGCGGGTGTCCCCCTCCGATTTCGATGAAACTTCACAGATAGAAAGAGTACCTCAAAATAACACGTATTTTTTTTATCTGCGTATCTGCACGATTTTGGGGTACAGCCCCCGCCAAAGTTTGGACGATTTTTCAATTTTTACAAATATTTTCTAAACTATAACAGATATTAAATTTTCTTCTTAATATAATTTGTAGCATATTGCATGGCCCTACGGGTGGCGTCGTCCGTATTCGCAAAAAGTTAATAACGGGGGACGGGGTACCCCATACCCCCCATTTTTTTAACATTTTTGCTTTTTCTTATTCATCAAAAGTAGGCCGCTTTTACACAGAATACGATGATGTATAACAAGTTTAGAAAATTAATAATTGTAAAAATAGAAAAATAATAATAAAGCTGCAAAATCAATAAACTTGTCTATTGATATAAATCAAATGAACTATAACAGATATAATTTTCTTTCCTTGATTCATTTTGAGATCCTCTCAAATTACATAGCAGGAGTTATCGCTGTAGACAGACAAGTAATACAGCGTAAGAAGTCGCTATAACCAGCACTCGCCACATTAAAAAAATTCTAGAAAACGAATATGAGGGCCAACATTAAAGCGTCCAATTAGCAAGCATGTAGTATAAGAGAATTTGAATTTAGGGTGATGTTGCACTGAGACCAAATGAGCGACCTACATGAGCTATAAGTTGTTGATATTTTCCCACAGCTATAGCTTCCCATCCAGTAAAAAAGCTTTAATGAACAGCAATAGCTGTGATGGTCTCAAAGAGCGTATTACCCGGTGGTCAATGGCATCTTTACCAAATTAACTGGTGTGAATTGCTGCACTAGCCATGCACTTGGATATCAGATGTTCCGGATTTTCGTCTTCCGCCCCGCAGTCCCTATTGTGTTTCAAACTTATCCTTGTCATGTGTTCTCCAAGATGGCAGTGCCCTCTGAGAAAACCCACAAGTACACGTAATTTATTCCTAATTAATTCTAGCAAAGTCCTTGTTCTTTGCTTATTGAAGTTTCTACGGAATACCTTGGAATGTCTCAGACCTGGAAGATTTTCTCAGAAGGTTGCTCTGAGTTTCTGCTCCTTGTCCTTGACTTCTCCTTCATAGGTGCTCATCCCTATTCCGCAAAATTGTTCCGGCCCACAAATGATGTTGTAGCGGCCTTCTTTGCTAATAAATTAACTTTCTCGGTGCCACTGATTCCGGTGTCTCCTGGTACCCAGCATAGTGTAACTCTGCTCTCTCTGCCTAGATTGTTTAATTTCGCTAAGCATTCCCAGACTAATTTATCTGATGGTGTTAGAACCCAGCGCCGTTATGGCTGCTTGACTGTTGGAGAAAATTGCAATGCTTTACTTCTGATAGTTCAAGATTCAGTTGACTACATCTTCCAATAGTATTGATCTCTGCCCGGAAGACGCTAAGGTAAGTTCCCATCGGTTCTCAGTATTTGATTCCTGCTTCGAATACTGCTGCACCTGTTCCCTTATCCCCTTGGAACCATCCGTATACCATTTAATGGTATTTGCCTTTAGAGAGCAGGTGCATCGTTCTCCTTCCCGTTCTCACTTCTTGCTTAGCTTCGTGAGAAAGTTCTACTCCAAACTATATTTCTTAACCATTTCGTCATGCGGTAGACTGAATAGTGCGGAGGGCCCTGCCAGAGATGACCCAGCTCTCTGGCACGGGATCGCAGCCCCACCAGACCCCATTCTGGACAGTCGGTACAATGCCCTATGGGCAGCTCCCTCCACTACTATGTGTAGGGGCGTAAGATCTAAAATGACCTCCAAGGCCGCGGTTGGGCATGTTCTCATGGCACCAGTAATGCACACACATGCCAACCGTTGCAGCTTATCAAGAGTATTGACTGTCACCTGTGTGACCTTTGGGAACCAGGTTATCGCCCCGTATATTACCATAGCTCTCACTATACTGATGTACAGTCATCGCAGTATACTTGGGTTGCAACGCTAAGTTTTGCCTGCTAGGTTCCGACATATCATTAAAGCTCTTCTTGTCTTATTCATGGTTAATTCAATATTTTTGTTTCACAGAAGTTTTTTGTCTAATGTTATTCCTAGGTATTTCACTTCTGTTTTACATTCGATCACTGTTGCATCCAGGTGGATGTCTCTCTTGTCCGAAAATTTTCTCTTCCTAGTGAAAGGCACGATTGTAGTTTTTGCCGAGTTGATGCTCAGCCCCACCTATCGACACCATTAACTAGTGATTCTAAGGCTTGTGTGTATCGGGTCACAGAAAATTTATCATACTAGCCTTTTGCTATGGTCACAATGTCATCGGCATAACCTATACAGTGTACATCTAAAGCAGTCAGCCTCTTAAGCAGTTCATTCACTACCAGGCTCAAAGGCAAGCAAACACCACCTTGATGTGTTCCAGATTCTGATGCCCCAGCCGTCTTCGTGCAGAGAACCTCATCGAGTTACTGTTTTACCCACTCCCTTTACTTCCAGTGCTCGTCTGATCGGCTGATGCGAGTGTTATCAAACGCACCCGAAATGTCTAGCAAGGCACAGCTAGCTGTTGCTTTTTCAGCCAGAGTTTTCTGCATTATACAGATTAATTCATGCAGGGCAGTCTCTGTCATTATGCCTGCCCTGTATGCATGCTGACTTTTGTGGGGTGGAACTTCTTTATAACTTCCATGCTGATATAGTTATCTATTACTTTCCCCATTGCTTTCAATAGAACAGATGTCAAACTGATAGGTCTAAAGGATTTGATGTTGGTCCCATCCTCCTTCCCTATTTTTTGACTTTTTCCTTGAGGTATGTATACCAGCGCCAGACTGCTTCTTGCTAGATTCACAAGCTGCTGTATTACTTGTTCCTGTTCTTTCTGCAGGAGTATAGGAAACATCCCATTCGCTCCCGGTGATTTATAAGGTCAGATGGTATTTATCACCCACTCCATGCGCTTTCGCATACATATCTTTCTGGCATGTTCCCAGTCCTCCCATTTGGGCCTTCTGGTATTAGCAAGTAGTGCTCAATTCTTTCTACAATTTTTAATAATTACTTTTAAGCACTGCTATCGACTAAGTTGAAGACCAGAGACCAGGTTTAAGTTTGTTCTATGACATGCACAAGTGCATACATAAAAAGAAAACATAAATGTCTTTTAAAATATGTTCTTTAATTACGATTTCCATAAAATGATACAATTTTGAATACTAACTTAAAAATTAATCAACTAATCAAAACGTTGCAAAAAATAATCTTTTTTAGCAATTAATACTATTAACGATGAAATTTTTAATTTCGGATAGAGTGACCTATTTCATAAAGAGTAAGCATTCCAACTCATTTCTGAATATTTAACTCGTGCATTAATTCCATCTACAATTGCTAATGTGATCACGATATGACAATAGAGATTAGTCGTATGAATTTGATGAATATATAACACCATTTAATCCTGAAATAATCCAATTTAAATCGTTTTTAATATTTCCGCATACGCTAATTTATATTTAAAAAAACGCATGTGTGTTTAGCATATAAAATAGATAAAATATTTTACATATATGTATGTAGATTACATATATGTAGATGTAGTTAGAAAAAAAATATATGTAGATACTTTTGATCAAATGATTAAAGGCTTACACGTTTCAAATTTCTATTTTGAGAGTCCTGTGGATGTGTAATACACAGTGTGGCGCCTGCAATGAGTGAAATCTTTTAGGAAAAAACACAGAAGCAAATTGATTTTGAAACCAAGAGGGACAACCTGCCCATTCAACAGCCATACGGTATTCTACGCCGTGAATATAGGAGATACCTACATATAATGGTCTATTTATTACTATTTTCCGAAATCTTAGAGATTCGTGTATAAAGTCACCTATTTATGGCCGTATCACACCGTATGTATGTATGTGTCAAAACCGTAACTATTCGATGGTCCAAGCTAGGTACAAAATTTATTACATATTAGATTTGTTATTTGATTAGATATTAATGCTATACAAAAATATGGAGGGACTAAGAAATGAATAATCTGTAGTTTCCGCCTATTACTTTTTTTTCGTGCTTATCGTAGTATTATAGAAAATACCGAAAGTTTGTGAATTGACACAAGATAAACGTAGCCAAATCGTTTTACTACATTCACAAAACATGACAATAACCGCAATTCAAAAAAAAATTAAATGTTGGCGGTCTGCGGTTCGGACAATTAGTAAACGGCATCAGAAGACAGGATTATTTACTCAACAGGTTTGTAGTAAATTCAGATCTCTCTCCTTTTAGTACCTCTTTTGCATAACTTTGTCCTGGTGATCTTTGTCACGATTGCACTTGGTATGTATCCATTTGTTGATGGACTTTTCAATATGCGATTTGGTGGTGCTAAAGAAGGGGGGGTCAACTACAAGGAATGGCCTTGATGAACTTTGTCTGACCACATTATCTGCTGCCTCATTTCTGTTCACACCCTTGTGCCTGCGAACCAAGGCCAACTAATTTGCTTTGGGCACCTACCTCATTTAAGGCGCTTACGCAATTTTACCAGCTTCAAGTCAACATTGCTGAACTAATCGCTTTAAGTGTTGCCTGTCTGTCTGAGAAACTAGCAACGATTTTACCTAGCTCGGTTAATCTTTCTAGTTCTCTAGCGCAATGAGTAATAGCTGCTATCTCAGCTTAAAACCGTCGCCTCCTTAGTGAAGCTTATCGGAAGGACCTTTCTAGGCTTTCTTCCATATATGTATACCAGCTCCTCTGCCGTAGTCCGTTCTTGAGCCCTCTGTATACTAGTTCGAGTCCGCTCTTACTGGAGGACCTTGCTCCTAGTCTTTCTTATCCGGTATTTTCACCTGATATGTCTTACTTGCATTCATTCTCTAAACCATGCCATTACTTAGTAGGCGCCTCAGGGGTGCCCTCCTCCTCCATTACTCTTTGATAATCAGTACCGTGCATTTTACTTATTGGCGCCTGCTAATACAGCCGATCTGTATGCTGCCGACCTGTCAGTTCTTTTTATGTAGATATATAATGGTGGCTAAGTTTAGGCTAACCACCATTGCCGCGGAGGGGGGAGGGGCGATCTCATCGAGCCCGTGGAACAGATATTAGAGCTAAGGTTCAGTGGGAGAGCAGAGAATGGCCACGGCTATTCATCTGAACTGCCCCTTACGATTTTCCCATTTACAAATTATTTTGTTTCAATTATTATGTATTCTTGCATACTGTACAGTTGAATTTCGGGAAAATAAAGACATTATTATTATTATATAGATCAGTATCTGCGCTCCACTTAGCGTCCTGGTCACCCGCGTTTTACGTATTTTTGGCCACCATACTACCGCTACGTATGTTATCATGGAGCTCAAGGTCCCAGTTTCTCCCGCAAAACTTTCTGCACCTGCAATAGTGGCTTTGTCTGTTGTTTTCTGTATGTATTGGCGCCATGTAAATCTTTGGCCGAACCAAACCTCAGAGGATTTTGTCTCTTTGACATATTAAACTCTTTTATCTCCTAACACTATTGACTGTAGACGTTGTAGTACTCCTTTCCTTCTAAACGTGAGAACTTGTGTCTTTTGAGCATTGACTGACGGTCGCTCTTGTTTATATCAGTTGTCTATCACATTTAGGGCTCATTCATTCACAACTTAGGATGGACACCTTGCTGACCAGGCACTTGAGCTAGATGCTCAATGTACCAACCCTATCAGATCTTTCACTTCCACTCGAGCATCCTAGGTTCCTCTATAATGCCCAGTATTTTGCCCAGTGGAAGCTTAAGAACCTTCAAGGGCTCAAGTAAGTCCTTTCCGAAATATTTCTGCCTGAGTTCCCTCAATTCCTCGCATGGGCAGATTACATGTAGACTCGCTTACTCAACCTCGTGTTGCGTAGATGCTTTTTCAGGAGGCAATGTCCGGATACCAGCCCAGTAATAATCTTGATTCTCTTTCTACTGCGTCCAAGTAGATTATCGGAGAACTTAGCATCCCCATTCCCTATTAGCGCCTTAGTATGGAATTGACCTGCAGTCGACTTCCATTTCTTAACACTATCTTTGTCAGATCAGATCGCCCTCATAGCGGAATCCTTAGTTATACCGCATGCGGGTTCTGGTCCTATGAAGGGCCTCTCAGAGCCCTTCCTGGCTAGTTCGTCAGCTATTGTATTCCCCTTAATATCCTCATTTCCTGGCACCCAAACCAAGGAGACCTTGTTATCCTGTGCCAGAATATTAAGGGATGGTTTACATTTCCGAACTAGTTTGGACATACTGATGGGATTCACGATTGCGCTGATAGCAGCCTGGCTATCAGTGATTTTTACTCTCCTATTCTTGCAGCCTCCCTTTGCAATAATTCCTGCACAGGTTGCAAGAGCAAATACCTCTGCCTGGAAAACTGTGGTATGCTTACTCAGGCTTAGCGATATCCTTTGTTCAGAGTTAGGCCCGCAAATGCCGGGCTGCTGTGTCCTGACTAGATTTAGATCCGTCCGTAAGTGAATCGTCAGTCCGTCCGTACCTGGTCTCTGTGCGGTATAGAGTTTTCTACCTTTTCAATGAAGACAATTTCAAGTGCCGTACTGTCCGTCAGCATTCGTACCAGAGGCTCGTCCAGTATCGTTTCCGTAGTGTCGGTGTGCTCTCTAGCCCTAATGCTAGGGTGCCAGCACATTTAGGGCCATTTGCACACGTTCCGCCAAAACTGCGGTAAACCGGCCTCTAACGACTATTGTAAAGTTGCTTGCATATCCTAGGCAGTGAAAGCCTTTTCTGATCAGGTGTCGGATTAGGTCGTCCCCCAGGATAGCCCACAGTAAGGGAGATTGATCTCAATCTCATTCTTATAGGTTATTGCTCCTACAAAACTTATTGTATTATTATATATTGCACTATTAGACATCAGAAAATACAATTGTCAGTGAGTATGAAATTAAAAGTAACTAAGTTGAAACACAATATGTAATCTACATACACATATGTATATCACGTATTCAATTATTTTTGTACAATCAATTTTTTCAGTAAAAAAAAGTTGTATTATGTAACCATCATCGCGAAATTATTCGCATGGTGGTATGTTACAGGCATTCCATTTACTATAGAAGAAAAATTCTTAATAAGAAAGCTAGAGATTGACGGGACACTCACAATACACTTTAAAGCGGGTAAAAAAGGAAACTATTTTCTCTCGTAAAATTAATTAATGCAATCTTATATTAATTAGTTTATACGCTAACTAGAATTGACGTCTATTAATTTTCACAATCTCTTTGTAGTTTTGTAAAATTTATTTTATTCCGACAACGCACTAATTATCCGCTTTTTGCTACTTCGATACCGAAGATATCAGAAATTAATTGAATCTCTGACCAGTGGCACTGTTCCGCAACTCTATCTCGTGAAACCCAAAGTATGAAATAAAAAATTCTCTTTTGTTGTGCAAAAGTGTATTAATTCTACAACCATTACTGTTTGATTCGTTACTTTTTTCCTTTCTAGGTCAATTATAACACTTTTAATTCGATTAAAGATCAATTTAATTTCAATAATTTTGCAAGCGGTGTGTAGATAACTGCATAAGTTGCCTATCGTTAGGTAAAATTGATCATATTATACAAACATTTAATTCATATCATTACTGTTGAACAAAAAAATCAAAATCGTATACATTTTTTAAATGTTGAGATAATACATAATAACACAAACATAAAGACAAATTCGTATACAAAAGACAGTAGTAGGAACAGGCACTAGTTGATCAGGCTATTAAATTAGCACATCCTGATTTTAGGAAAGAGAATTTAAGCAAAGTTACATGAATTTTAGACAAAAATAGTTATCCAAAAGAATTTTCCGAAAAATTATTAAAAAAAAGAATAGGTACATAAAATATACAACACAGGCACTAAACAAAATAGTAAAATATATCACACTATCCATACATCAACGACTTAAGTGACAAAATTAATTACGAATATAAAAAATCAGACATAAACAGTACATTTACACCAAACAATCAGACAGTTATTTACAAATTTAAAAACTAAGATTAAAAAAGATAATCAAAGTAATGTCGTATGTAAATTAGAATGCAAAGACTGTGATAAGTGTTACGTAGGTCAAACTACACAATACTTAAAAAACTATTCTATAATCATTAATATGCTCTAACGCATAACAGCCGCAGAAACTGGCCAGCTTTAACATTGCAAAAATCTACAATACGAGTATTTCCATATATACAAACCTTGCAATAACGGCCCCCTTTCCAATAACGGTCGTCGCCCGTATCGAAAATTTTAAAACTCACGCATTTGTTGTTTAGTCTAAAGAAGGTGACAAAATTTACTTGTAAGGGTTTATTGTTAGTTATAATGAAACACGATAGAATTATTTTACAACAGCAGCTGATTGTAGCAGTTTCCGAAAACACCTGTTCATTCGATTAGTTTAAGTTTATCGTTGTATTCGTAAAGTGTTTGAATATGTCGCTAAAAAGAAAACGTTCGTCACTGAAAGACAAAATTGATATTATCGAGAAGAGTGACAAGCATAATTTAAGTTTTAATATAAATTGATATACCTACATAAAAAAAAAACAACGCGGTCAATTTTAGAACAGATATTGAAAATTTAAGTATTATTTATAATAATTTAATCGCCTAATTACGCCTGAATTTTATGAAATTAAACTCTTGACTAGTTTTTTTTACATGGTTTTTCCTAATCCTTGAACAGAATTGTTAGAATATGACAAAAATACAGTGATATAAGGATTTTTATGATTATAAAGTTACATTTAAGAAATATCTTAAATTGTCTACGATATCTATTGTAAAGATATGTTGATAGGCATGGCTGGTTGTTTATTAATTGACACGAATTAAATCTCAATTTTATTCCACTGAAGAAGTTCTGTAACGAAAACCTAATAAATTGTAAAGGTTCTGGAATAACTTCATCTTTAATCGAATTAAAAGTGTTATAATTGACCTAGAAGTGGAAAAAAGTATCGGCAAAATAAGATAAGTACATATACCTATGTAGGTCATAAAAATACATATACTCTAAAGTTTATTTATGGTTTTATCTTTTCTGATGACAGAGATTTCTTAAAGAAAAAAACGGTAGCCCAAGAAATATTATTTTATATTATTATATACATATCAATGTGATCACAAATAGGAATAAGATATTTAGAGTGTAAAGAAACATTCTAGCACTACAAAACAACCTATAACGAAAATACCTGGAGATAATCAGCTTGAGTATATTTTAAAATGATATATTCTAATTCTATTAAAAAATATGAATATGTTGACGGCATGATCTAAAAACTGAAGTTGTTGTCTTGTGTTCCGCTTCTTTCTTCTTTCCTTCGCTGATTCGTAATCGTTACAATTTGCTGAGCTGCAACAGTTTCGGTATTATGATTACGTCGTAAATCTCGGAAAGTTATTCGCCAGGTGTAGCGGAGTTTGTACAGTCTGTTTCAAATTAAATGCGAATCGAGGATATTGTGTGCA
>ML217110.1:481-19885 GCA_004785975.1 Popillia japonica
AATTTTTTTCATGCAGATTGAATTCGAAACGGTAATGTTCATGATGTGCTGTGAATTATAAATGGCAAATACTTGTCGTATGACCCCGTTTTCCGATTTATAATCGGGAGATATGCTGTGGCATTAAATGGTATTTGATTAAAATTTATTCACGCGTTCAATTTCGTTTGGCGATTAGTGTATATGGGAAGTAAATAAGTCATGTCAGTTTTTTGTGTTCTTTTTTTTATTTGTTTTATCGTCTCTAGAATAGGTTAAATTTTAATTGAGCTTGTAAAGCGAGTGGACTGTAATATCCATTAAAATAAATATATATGTATAGCGTGTGTAAAAATTGTCGCAAAAGCTATACGCAGCGACATTCTTCGTTCGTCTCTAAATCGAAAATCTCAATGGTAAAATATTGTACCATGCTTCATACGTCTTCACGAGGTTCACGAAGTTCGGTTTTTTAGTCTCTTAATAAGCGTTTGTGTTCGATATTTGTCGGTACAGACAGCTGCAATTTTGAATTTAGAAAACTTTTTATTCTTAATTTATCGAAAAATTTTGTTTTGTTATGGTAGAGTCTATTTTCAATATTTCTTCGTTAGCATCCTCTCTTGAAAAACACAATTGGCAGCGTTGTAAGACAATGTGTATGTTTTTTTATTTGGTTTCAATCAAAATCATTAGTGTCAAAAGGCTAGAACGACTAATACGAACAATACCTCGTAGATTGCAACTGCGTTTACAAACGGACGGACATCAATTTGAGCAGATGCGTAGGTAATAGTGATGCTAATTTGTTACAAGAAATGCATACGAAAAATCAAAACTACTAACTTTGTTTTAATAAAGTGTTTTTTTATTGCTTTGCCCTATGTATCAATTGTGTAATCCAATTTGTCGTTTGTAATGCCCGTTTGTCAATTTTGACAAGTATTCTATCTATTATTACGGTAGTATGAAACTACAGTGTTGCCAAATGGATGTTAGTTTCATGTGGTCCCCGAGGACGCATAAAGCATGATACGACATTTTACCATAAGAATTCTGTGGCAAATTCGAACAAACTGTGTCGCTACGGGTAGCTTTTGCGACAATTTATATACACCTTGTATATATAATATATAGGGTGGCTACAAATTCGCGCAAGACCTGCACGTGGCGACCTTCATTGTTAAATTCTTAGCCATTTATCTTAATTCAAAAATCTTCTATCTTGCATCATGCGTCTAGACGAAGTCTCGAAAGTTTAAATTTGTGAGTTAGGTAATTTTGATTTTCATCCATCTCTTTGTTATTAAAAGGAGGGAAGGTTAAGTATTGTTATATTCTAAATATTAGTTTTCCATAAATACTAACCTTTCGCATTATAATCTCGTTTTTAACATTTCTTTATTTCCATATTTTCATTATAAATACACATGGCAACATAGTATTGTGAATGGAGTATTCAAGATAGCATATGTTGTCACACTTTAATAATCACATTTTAATAATCAAATAAGTCGAGCTGTCAACATCTAGTGTCATCCAGTGTCATCCTTGCCTGTTTTTCTGTCATTCAAAGTAGTAATCGTAGTAATTAATTAGTTATTATTATTAATTTTGGTGTTCATTCCGTTCCTCGTTCTGTTTTTTGCGTTCCTTATTCTTTTTATTTCGTTGGTTGGTTGGAGTATGCTGACATGCATATGGTATATGGTGCATGTAATGGAAATGGAGATGAGGCTGCGCGAGAATATCGCGTTCGTTACCCAAACAGGAGATATCCTACACCGAATGTATTTCGACGGTTGGATCAACGTCTTCGCGAAACGGGTTCAGTAAAAGCAAGCCATCGGCTGGCAGACCAAGACAGAGACGCACTGTACAAGTTGAAGAGCAGATTTTAGACTCAGGTTGCGTGGATCCCTCAATTAGCACTAGACAGTTAGCTCCTACAATGAAACCGTTCGTGCAGTTTTAAAAGAGAACCTTCTACATCCATATCATGTTGTTAGAGTTCAACCTCTTTATGAAAATGATAATATTCACCGATACAATAGAAACGTATATTGTACATACATACAACATTGTTGCCAAATATATGTTTTCTTCAAGTGGTTGCTGAAGAGATACGAACCATGACACACATTTTAGGAAGTAACATTTTCAATTCAGAATTGAATGAAGAATGTCGTTACGTGTAGTTCTTGCGCAAATTTATAGACACCCTGTATAGATATATATTTGTATTATGGCATTTAAAATTAAATAAGAAAAGCACAAACGAGAAATCGAAAAAAATAATTATAAAAGTATGGAAAAGTATAGAAAAGTAGTTACAATGCGGCAGAAAGCAAATCGTTAGCAATATGCACACATGCAAGATATTTTTAAAATGAACTAAAATACGGTAACAGTCTAGAATTCGTTTTCCATTGTTTTGTCGTATAGGATCTTACTTTCGTCTGTACTGTCGAGGGCAAATGTAATGAATCAGACTTCAACCGCCATGGGCTTCCGCGGGTATTCGACACATTTGACTACTCGCACTGGGCGGCTGTAATTAGAATTAGAGACTGATACCTAGCAAGTAAATTTCAGGTAGAAAGATTCGTAAGAAATGTAAAGCGATATATTATATATAATTTCATTTACAATAGTTGCATTTACTCTTTATATTAAGAAGTAATGCTGACTAGAATTCTTAACTAGATTTCGTAAGCATAAGCTGCTTCTTTGGCAAAAGTAAATAATGTTTGCTATTAACATATGTATATGGATAAAATATGTATGTTTTACACATGTTAATTTTCAATAATATGCTTTTTAATATAACAAATAAATAATTTATAGAAAAACGAATTGTTTCCGATGCCTTATTAAGAAACGATTTAAATGAAGTAGCAGTTTAAAGAAATTTATATTTTTTAATATTTACGCAATCACAAAATAATGAATTTAGTTTTAATGTATTAAAACATAGGTTTTAATACATTTTATTAAAAAATATAAATTTTTTTGAAGTGACCTAAAAGTAGAAATATGTCTGAATTGTGCTTATCTATGCACATAATGATTAGTAAATGCATTTACTATACCTATGTATAGTAAATGCATGTAAATGTGCAGTAAAATGCATTTACTATACATAGGTATAGTAAATGCATTTTACTAACCATTATGTGCATAGATAAGCACAATTCAGATATATTTCTACTTTTAGGTCACTTCAAACACTATTAATCCGATTAAAGATCATTTACTCCAGAACCTTTATAATTTATTAGGTATTCGTTACAACTTCATTAGTGGAAGAAATTGACATTTCATTCGTGTCAAATAATTATAATCTATTTTTGCTTTTACTACTATATCTATTTTTATAATCGGATATTATATTTACTAACTTCCCCAATGTGTTTTGTGTATGTGATTCTACTGAAATTTGAATAATATACTCTACATTACAAATTAATTCGTCTAATAAAATATTATTATCTACTATAAAATTGTGGGCCTAAAGTTATATAACTTATAATATAGATTACCAACATCTTAGTTATCTTGTAAAACAAGAGAGTTTCCAAGTACTTCAGGTTTTTGATTATCTTATAATTAATTTAGTTCAGAAGTGTTAATTGTTATGTTATATGTTATAATACTATTACTCCCTTTAAATTCTTAATCTCTTTAAAATTACACTAAGTGCAGTAATTATTGAAAAGATTAAAACTTCTGGTATAAATGTATGTATATACATATATTGTATATATTTAAGACATAGTGTATAGTTTGTGTTGTTTCAATTAAAACATTAAGCGAATGCTAAGAAAATAATATTAAAGTTTCTAATTTTATAATTTTTATAATTATTATTTAAATAATATTTTGCATGATAAAATAATAACTAATTTATCATAAACTTTTTTTCTTTTCTTAATTTATGTACGTTCTACCTGAATTCAGTATCATCATATTCATTTCCAATACATTCACAATTCGCTAGGTTTAAATTCTTTTAAATGCTCTTACCCTTTAGCCTGCGGCTGTACGGCTTATTACAGTTGCCCACTTATGTTAACGTCAATAACAATTCAGAACGGAAAGCCCACAATAGACGCGTTTTATTGCAGTTTGATGCATTACATTTGCCCGCGATAGTACATACATATATCGCATGCTTACCAAGCTGTTCTACAACGGTAAATCCTTGGTAAATCAATTATCATTACTAATAGTAGCAGTGCGACAGTGATTTGGGAAAGTAGAAGTACACGGAATGTCTACATAATATCATATAATTCTTCTCCGCGCATTTCATGTACACGTCAACGTAACCTGACAATAAACAAAACTAGACCGTCATCAGTAGAGTAGTATGTAAACGTGAGTACTCTAGTGATGTTGTACTAACAGAACGTTGTCAAATAAAGAATTCGAACAAGACGTTCGTCTACGACCATACTTACCTACTTTGCCGCTACTCGAAATCGAATAAACCCGTAGTTGTATCGTGTAACGCGAAGAATCCGTCGAATAACTTAAACTTGATCTATTGATCCACTCACGCTAGGTTCTCAAAGCCTTCGCCGCCGGTTCTGCGAGAAGACTCAAACAATATACAAAAAACCTCTACTGAAGGAGAAGTATTGTTCGCTGAAATTTTATTAAGTTGACTGACGGCAACGCCGATGCACTCTCGACGAAATTGCCCTCTATTCTGAGATCGAATGAAGTGGAAAACAATTTTATTTGTAGTGAACCGAGAGCAACGATGATAGCTATCGATAATGATGTTTATTTAAGTAAATGTGAAAACTACTTTTTTAAGTACATATTGGCAAATTCAATCATCCTTATTGGTTTCTCATATATGATTTATTAGGACTTTTATTTTTATTTCTTTCTAACGAAATAAAAAACTTAATAGACGTTAAGTAATTGTTTACATAATCCAATATACTCTTCCTCTTTCTCTATATTGCTTCCGGGGAATACCAGCGACAGATTAAAAGCCAAAATTACAGCTACAGACATTGCAGATGAGCTTAGCACGAGCAAACTGTGATGTAAGATTTCCAAGCACTCTACAGATAGTTTTGACTTGAAAAAGATTTAATAAGATTCTGAATATTAACTCCCGTAGTTATCTAAGTAACTCAAATGTACTTTTTTAACATGTATGGAAGGTTCATAATATACGCCTAGTTGGTGACTCACGGTCAAATTCTTGAGTCGCTAAATGTGGCATTACTTTTACTATTTTGTCCGATATAATTAGTTTCTATGGTTTTTAGCAATTGGCACATAGGATTGCGCGCACGTTAGAGCTAGATTGCCAACTTCGTCATTATGAAGTTGACTTCAATGTGTGTTGTAGCACTTCTGCAATGTACTTCTTTTCTGTACCAATAATTAATGTACAGAGTTTTCGTCCGAATACTTTTATGTCTTGTGTGAATCGGAGCACCAATTTGATCCCCTTGTAGGAGTTGATTGAAGGGCACAACAATGAGGCTATTCGTTCTCATCACTTCTCTGTCCACTCGTCAATGGTTAATGCCTGTTTTTATATGATGCATACGGTTATTATTGTAACATTTGCACAAATATTTACTGGATCTCTTGGTGCCGAAGTAGAACACTGGATCACTATCACCCACAGGACACCAAACAATTGGATAAATGCCAACGCGTCATCGTAACATTTGCATAGATTTAATGCAAACGATATAGTTTTCATTTGAAGATCATTTGAATGCATAAAATATGATGCGTTTACAATTTTAGGCATTTTGTGTACCTATTACTAAAAAAGGGGTTATGGCTGGAAAAAGCATTCAGTATAATTGAAAAAGTGATTATTAGATAATGATTACATGAAAGGTTTTTCTAAGAAAGGCATTTGTACAAAGTTTTCTTTAAATAAATCACCAGTAAGCTTCATTATAAACAAGTTTATGTTAAGTTAATGGGACTGTAGAAACTTATTACCATGCAGGGCGACCTAAGGCTACAACACGACACGAACGTTCAAGGATACTTATATAATTAAAGAAATATCCGGATAAATCGACGTCAAACGTAGTTAAAGCCCTAAACTTAAAAGTAAGTAGCAGAACTGTATAACGAAAACCAGGTGCAGGTGGACTAATGCGTTATACAGCAACTGAAAAGTAATTTCTTTCAAGGAATAATCGATTAAAACGTTTACAATTTGTTCAAGACCATATCACTGGTCAATCAAATGGTGGAAAACTGTACTTTTTTCGAGCAATAGGGCCAACTCGACCTATCTAGCGACATGGAAACATCATTTTAGCGCATGGCGTGTTAGTAGTAGCAGAATGTAGTGGGGCCGCGTCCATTTGGAACCAAAAATGGTCAATATTTGAATATCGTATTTCCAGAATAATACGTGTCCGAAGGAATTCCAGAAACTTATTTGCGTTAAGCGTATCATCGATAAAGAACAGACTGATAAGGATGTTACCTATTATTCCAGCGCAAATATTAACACTCTCATTATACTGGGTGTGGGCCAGATTATGCATGTAGTATTTGATTTGTGACCAGTACTCATTTGAAAAAGAAATTAATAGGATAACAAGGATTGAAATCGAAATCATAGAAACAAACCCGATAGTTTTGGTGATTTACGCTGCCATTCAATGAAATTTATGCTTTGTAAAAACTATTTTTCTAAATTGTATTCATTTTCATTTAATAGGTTAACGTAGTTTCGCAAAACAGTGTTATTATTCCATTTACAATTGTTATTTTTTCTTCTGTCGTGTGCATATTTGAAATAAAAATAAACTGAAATACAATATTAAACTTCATTTCTTTATTAATATTGTCAAATTTAACAACTGGCAATAAGTTTTCTTGACATTTGTATTATCAAAGAGCCCCATCACCTATCACACAATTCCCGAATCGCGAAGAGAAACGCTTGGCCTCCCTTAGCCATCACGCTTGCCTGACTTGTCGCCAAATGAGTTTTCCTTAGGGTTTATCGCTAGTCTAAAAATTATAATAATATACAGGTAAATAATATTTAAGAACTAAATAATCGCATACGTACTATCTACGTGTAATGCATTGAATCCCAATTTCAGTACATTAAGTCACTTTTTTTTTCTAGGATTTGTACTTCTTTAGAAAATTACTTCTTATCTGGTGATTAGACCAGATATTAAGGAATCGCATACTCACTGCGTGTAATGCATTGAATGCTAATTTCTTAAAAAATGCTGTGCAAGCTTTTTATTATCGTTTCGCCTGTATTATAACATGATTATAACCTAAAAATATTAGATGTGTTATTTTATTCTGTTCGGTTCAAAAACGATGGGTGTCACATCCAAAGTACCGGGCTTTCAATAAATACCGAAACCCATGTGACCTCTTTTAGATATGCAACCCATTTAACAGTATGGTAATACATATTTTTAAAAATAAAAATCCTCCAGAAATTTTTATTTACATATATTGACAATTAAAATTTTACAGGTTAGGTTTATATTGTAAATAATCACAACTAAGCAACGACTGAACGACACAAACAGAGCCGTATAAAAACTGTCAAATCAAATATCGACTGGGAACTCAGGTTAGACCGGTTAGATAGCTTAGGGATATTTTTTGTTTTGCCAACATATTATTTCCGTCATCTTACGTCAGAGATCACGTGGGTTTCGATTATTATTGAAAACCCTTTAGTAATTCTGCTTGTATTTCAACAAAATTAAACGTATTAATCTTGTATTGTTTTTAATTGAACTATGTACTTTAATAACAAAGTGACACAAGTGTAACAAGTGAATCTTGATGTCTTGACATACTTGAACGTTTATATTTCAAAGAGTGCATTGACTTGCATTTTACAGTTGTCTACAATGCATTGACTTGTCCATTTTAAAACGGAACATAGTAGTAGTATAGTAGCATCATCAGTTGGTCTTTATCTTCTACATACTACTATATATATATGTATATACTGTATAGAGACAATTTCAGTTCTATTTTATTTTTCTTTATAATACTTGTACAAGGGGTTAGTTAGAAACTAAATCTTTAGACCGGCTGGAAGACTTAGGGGAGACCGAGCTATTATTAGGTGCAATGTGACAAGGACGGTTATGTTGTAGCAAGAGACCGAGTATCAGACAGGTTAAACTAAGTTGGAGAGCATTGAAATTCTTTCATTAATTCATTTTAAAGAGAAATCTAAAGCTAATTATCTATGTAAAATTTAGACAATAATTTAGGCCAATAGTAATTAAGTAACCAAGAACTCACCAGAAAATGTCAGTAAGAAAATTTTGTAAAAGCCAATTTTGAATTAATGTAAAATATTAGGTTAAAAAGAAATATCTGAAATCAAATAATGTTAATAGGTAAAAAAGGATTATATTAGTAAAAACTAACCACAAAAATTATTAAATTAAGGGAAATTGATTTTTTTTTCATGTCTTCAAGTTGTCAATATCAAAATTGTTTCCATTTTCACCAATAGAAATCATCGATTAGATATCAATTTTTGAGAAAAATTTGAATAACTAGGGAGAGTACAGAGAGTATGTCTTGGATCGTCAACGAGTGAACTGGTTGTGTATTGTCTTCTTCGAAAAACGACGCCAACGGCTTGTATCTAAAATTATTTTATTGAATTGATTATTAATCCTTAATTTATTTTTCCAAGCGCCAGGACCGGTATTCTGTAACTCGCGTAACGTCTCCGAAGACGGTTAGCGCTCTCGTGAGCGACATGCGATCAGCAACACGACTAGCATAGCATAAAGTATTCACAATGCTGTGCGTTTCGCTTTGACATAAAACGAAGAGCAAATGATCTAAAGGCACTAAGTTTGTAGAGACACAGTGTTTTGAGCGTTGACCACACTGACGAATGTATACAACTTCACGATATCGGCAGTATTTCGCAGTATTCGCATATGTTTACACCAAAACAAAAGAATTATTCCATAAATTAGTTATTAGTTCAAGTATGCAAAAATGGAAACCCGGAATGTACCCAAAAAACAATATTCGTCAGCACAAAAACAAATGCTAATAGAATATATGGAACACATGCTGACAATTATTGCGCTTCTCCTTCTCGGATGTTCAATTAGTGCATGTATAGTTCATGTATCAAACTTATAACTTGCTCTTTGCGAAATAATTGTATAAACTTAAAATCGGACAATTCAAAAACGTTACTTCACGTTCGCCTTACTTCAATATTTGCTAAGTTTTCAAGAAGATTCATATAATTAATAATACGTGCCATCTTACAAATGTACACGTAAAATAAATTTATAATAATAATTGTAGGTGAAGATGTTAACAGTATACACATACTACACACAAAATACGTTATATATGCGCAGGCGTTTGATGTTCGAACAGCAAAACAGCTAGCAGAAGGCAACCGCTTTGAAAGCGCTTAACGTTTTTTTGAAAACAAACGCACAGCAATTCCAGAATACCTTATTTTAAAAACGAGCAGCAAATGACGTCACAAGCGTACACCACTTTACAAACGCTGAGCGTTTTCGAGTTAAAGAATACCGGTCCAGAACTGACCAAATCTTCACCCATCTATCCAGATTTACCCTTTTCCGAGGCCGTAATTCCAGATAAAGCTTGATCCTAGGAATAAGGTTAGAATTTTCGATCCATTTTATTGTTGCATTTTGATCAATTCCGTTTGTTTATCTCACTAATTTAATTATTATAAAAATCCATTTGAGATATTAACTTTAAACTACGTAGAAAATAGTACTATTTTTAATTATTTCAATTTATCGAAAACCGACGCCAAGAAAATAATTTTAATTTGAACTTGAATTTATATTTTAATTAAACCAATCTAAAGGCCGATAAAGTAGTTTTCTGTTTTTAAGATTAAAGTTTATTCATGTCACATTAGAGGGCGCAAATAATAAGTTTATTAAATAAATAAATATTGTTTATTAGTTAAGTACATTTTGTTTCTATGTTAATTGAACAGATTAATTTTGGTTACTTATCGAAATCTATTATTGTTTGTTTATCTATTATTTACATGTGTTATCATTATAATAAAAAAATTGTGTATAATTTAAAATTGTGTATTATTGAGAGGAGTGAATTTGATGTTGGTTAATTTATTTAATGTTAGTCATTATTTAGAATATCTCGTGAACACCCCTGAGATTAAGAGTGCTCACCGGACCAAAATTTTAAACCTGAGAATTTGTTTCAATCAGTACTTTATAAAAATATCAGTAGAATCACCAACGTGCCCTCAAGTTATTGTTGAAGCCCTCAACGTGTGGGTCTACGATAATACATTATACATCTACTTGGCTTTGTGTATTTTCTTCATGATTTCTTTGCAGTGTTGGAGATCAATCAGTAGCGATTTGGATCCCTAACTCTGGCAATTAGATTTTGCTACGATATTGTAGGTTCTATTCCTTCTATTAAGTTAGTGCTCAAATCATACATAAAATATTTCTAAGTGACAGAAAATGTTGCAATAAATCTGGTACACGAAACAAAACTTCGCATGTGTCATTTTCCGAATATACTTATAATGGTGCTGGGCCATATCGCAGGAACCTGTAGCACAAGGTTTGAGAAAAAATATTACTGATTGTAGTGACTATGCAAAAATAACTTTGATTCGATAAATTTTGTCTAAATTAAAAATGTCTCTTAGCCAGAAATATTTCTGAGAGTGCCGTACTTATTTCACCACCCATGCAAATAAGACAGAGCCCGAGAATAGCCCTGGTAACCGACCTTTCAAACATTGATAACGACAGGTATTCTGATTTAGAATTGTTTTAGAGTTGGCTGATCCAGTTTGACTCCTTGTTAGCATGGAAGTTAAGTAGAGGAAGGGATCAGTTTCGATGAGATACTTACTTGTTAGTAGGTATATAAATATGTAGATGTGAATTAGTCTGTATAAGAATTTTAATTCCACGAGCAGATAATGTAACTAAATATAGCTAAGTATAGATTTCATAATCGAATAGTCCTCCAGATTTGTACGATTTCGTATAGGAAAGATTTAAAATTCCTAGGTTGGTATATACATGGTTAACATTATGTATTCCCCAATTTTTTGTGCATTTTGTCGTTGTTTTGTGAGGATAATGGTGCTAATCTGTTGCTATATAAGATAAAATCTCACCGATGTCGCCTATTTCTTTTTTCTTCGTTTATAGCTTTTTTTGTTGCCTATAAAAGAAACCTTCCTATATAGTAGTGTCATAATTTCATCGAGCAATATAAAGGTTTTCGTTGTTAACGTTTTATCGCCGCTATAAAAAAGTAGAATTTGCGTTCATTGTGTGTATCAATTGGATGCTTAATCCAATTGTAGGTGGATAGTCATATTCCATACAAGCAAATTCTCAATTTTAATATCAAAATTACTCAGACTATTTATTTCAAAACTACCCACAAAGATTGCTTATCAACATATTAGGCTATCTTAGAGAATAGTAGTTATACCAAGATTTGTCAACTGCAACTTGCGAATATGGTTTGACTTTTATACTTAGATTAGACTGGATTAGACAATATTATATAATTTTGACAGTTATGATTATTTCACACAACATAACAAGTAAGCCAAAAAAAGTTTTCAGAGTGAGCCATGAATAAAATCAGTTAATATGTCAGAAATTGATTAGGCGATTTAACCTACTCGTATTATCTCGTATGTATCTGACTGACGTTTGTTACTCATGATGAGTTGAACTTGTCAATTTCACTTGTGATTATGGTTGACACTTTGTAGATTTGTATAAATTCTCTAATCTCAGACGTGACTGCTATGTCTATCTCACTCGTTTATGACCTACGCTGGAAAAACTTTTTGTGGCTCGCTTCTTATGAAAGGCCGTCTCTTCTTCTGATATTCATTCAGGTAAACAAACTATCTTGACATTTTGACATGCTTGTCATTATCTGCTTGCTTCTATCGACGATTCCGAGTTGTACTAGGCAATGACCTACAATAGAATGCTGGTTATGTGCGACACCATAAACACAGACTACAACACTTCGTCGACACACGGACTTGTCTCGGTGCGATGAGTTCCGACCTATGTATGTATATACATACATACGTGTATGAAATTGCGGTATGAGTACAAATACACGTCCATATTTTAATCATAACGGCACTAGACAAATAATACTGTTTATTCTGCACTAGGATTCTATTAGGAACATACCACTATGTGGAAATTGTGTTATAAGGTTTGATGCATACTACTATGTAGGTATATAGCGCGTCTATATAGCACACAAACTTGCTGGAGGGTTACACTATACTAGGAAGAATTATTGCAGTATACAGATAGCTTAAATTGAATCACTTTCACGGAATTAATGTAAGGTAGAGAAACTTAAAATATTCTTGCATCGTTCTTATACTTATACTCTTTTCTTACCTTTTCTATGAATATTGGGTCTAATTAAGGATACAGGCCAATAAGAACTGAATTCTAGCTTTAAGCTTAACATGTACGTCTTCGGCACGGACCAAAAAAGACAAATAAAGACTTTATTGTTATATACCTTTATACCCAGACGGATAGTACGCGCACTGGGACTTGAAAAAAAGCTACGTTCTTTACTTCTTTATGTCCCGAGATGAATATAAATACGACATGTTTAGGGTCCGTTTTATTACAGTTGTCTGAGAAGGTAAACTCGCGGTCCGAGAATGGACTATAAAGTTTTATTTTGTTTACCCTAGACATAGTACGTATAAAGTAATATTTATATGTGTCGACAGCTTTTTCCGGATGGCCGAACAATATATAATTTCTATTTATGTTATAGAAGATTTTGAAAATCTTTATAGTTGTTTTGTAATTTGTTTAAGGTCAAGGTTAAGGTACTTATTATCTGAAAAACTGGTTACTTCTGTTTCTGGATTTTGTCAGCCCATTATATTTTGTTTGAAACTACGGTATTGTATTGAAAATGTTTAGACTTGCCATTGTGTTAGAACTAATAAGATATTATCTTTCGGAAATTACCTTTGACACGAAATACTGGCCCGTTTTTTGTAAAAGTCCCGCAGATGACTCCGTAATGATATTTCTGATATTTTTCATTGGTTTTAGGTAATAATTTTGTGTTTTGCTACAAGGTTTAAGCTGTATTTAACAGTTTAACACGATTTTCCCGCAACAACGATACTTCTTAGCGACCCATATGAGTACATCACTAGAACTAAGTTCTCAGGTACGACAATTAAGACCAATGTATGCTATGAGATCACTATGTTGCTAGAGCATCAGCTAGCTTGTCAGCATGTTTCTGAAGTCAAGCTTTCTGCTTATGTAATTTTTTCAGATCAGAATAAAAAAATATATATATCAGGCGCTAAAATATAATGTGTTTAATTCTTGTTGTGATTCGATTAGCTTCAGCAGAAGCACTATCACTGTCGCTACTAAAATCAGTGTCGCTGGTGTCATCATTTCCAACCAAAATAATAAACGGCTTCACTGCGTCATCTATTAAGTCCGCTAACTTGCACATTTTGCCTTGTTCTTTACTTACATGTTCTACACCTTCTGTCTACGTTTATAATTACGGTTAACAAAAGTTCTTTCACTTCGGCTAATTTGAAGCATTTATTTTTTTGCAGCCACTTTATTTTTTAATTGTTCCTAAGCTAATTCAATAGAATTCAATTCACAATGGTATGGTGGTAATCTAAGTACAATTTTGTTACTCTGTTTTGCCATTTCGTTCACTGTGTATACATTGTAATGTTCCTTGTGATCATTTATTATTTCTAACAATTCTAATCGTACCATGGAGGGATCAAACAATATTTGTGTTTAAAGTATCCATTCTTGCAGTTCAGGTTTTCGTATTGAAGTTGTTGGCATTATTTCCTGTTTTTGCTATGGTAAGATCCATTATCCATTATAATAACACTGTTGTCAGGTAATTTCTTTAAAATATTATTGAACCACTCCTCAGAAACATTTGCATCCATTTTATCGTGGTAATCGACTGTTTTTCTTACTTCAAATAGTAGTAACCCATCGCTAACATAACCGGTTTTAGAACCAATATGTAAAATAATTAACCGTTTTCCTCTACCAGTACGATTTTTGGGACCAGTAGTTACACCATCTATAAATATCTGTCTGCGTGTTGTAACATTATCATTACCCACACTCTTGCTATATGTGTCCTTCATTCAGCCATGTTTCGTCAAAATAATAGATTGGGTCTTGTTCCTTTCTGTAGGGTTATATTGAAGATAAATATCTTCCTCTCCACAAAACAATATCATCATGTTCGAGAAGTAAACTTTTGCGACGTTTTAAATATCTGTAAATATGTACTATCATGGACAGATAGAATGTCCGGGTATACGGAGTGCATGTTGTGCTCCTGATACAATATCGATTGTGCCGTCAAGTGAATTGTATCAGGAGCGCAGCTTGCACTCCGTACACCCGGACATTCTATCTGTCCATGACTGTACATACTCTGTATTATATAAATCGCTTATCTAAATAATTAGTACCTAAACTTGCTTAAAATTAAGCATCGTCATTAATTTATACAAGGTTGCACGACTCATTGGAGATATATTTTTTCCCTTATTTTCGTTAACATTTTCTTTAATGTAGGAAGTTCTCCATCGTAAAAAACCATTTAGCTTTATATTCACCAAGAATACGAAAAAGACTTGTCTTCGAAACACCTTTTATTATTATTAAAGATACTGTGAGATTCAAAAAGATTGCCAATATCTTGCCCGTAGATAGTGGCAAATAAGAGAAAAGGAACTACAACACGAACGCCAATGTCACAAAATATCACGAAAATTAATTCAGTGTATCAAATTTGTATGTAGGTAACTTCACTTATTAAAATGGTAAGAAGTATAGATACATTTTTCGGGAGGACAATGTCTTTACTACGACAATCATTTTGAATGTCACTTTAATTATACATATTTATAACTATTTGTATATGTTACTTAAAGTGTTTGCAATTTGCAGTGTTATCTGTGTTTTCTTTATTGTACCATTACTACCAATAATTTTCTTGTAGATATGTTCAGTGTAACTTGCTTTTCCTGTACAGACAATTGTACATAGTTAAAAAAACTGATTTTCTTGTTTAAACGTAGTAGAAACATGAAAAGATAATAAAAAAATATTTAAGGAAATATTTACTCAATCAGCTGTGTCTACAATATGGCGTCGATAAAATACCAAATTTGGGCAGTGTAAACATGACCGGCAACAAACCAATCGTAAGACTATATTTTGGCGGGTTATTTTCGATTAGGTCCCCATATTAAAAAACAAAGTATAATTCTCTCAAGTTTATTCTTTGATATTACACCTCTTTCATCTTTGGGTGGAGAATGCTGGTGGTTTCTTTCTTGCTTTTACAAAATTTAAGGCATTTGTGTTCAGATCGTTTGTTTATCTTGTCGAAGACATACAGAAATGAAATTTCGTAAACTGTACCCAAATCTGACAGGATACTTATTTCTGGCGGTTAATACCCATCTTGATCAATTTTGTTTCTAGAGTTACTGTTTCTAATTAATCACCTGTAAAAATGTATGGAACAAAGGTGAATTACATCTAACATCATTTAAATAGCGCACATAGAAGCAAGAGAATAATAAGATAATAATAAAAAAATAATATATAAAATAACTAGTATTGAAATGCCTAAGAAACCACAAAGAGTTCAAAGAATTCTGCGTCACGTTGTTACACGTTTGCCTGTCAAATTTGGTGAATAGTCTAATATATCACAGTGAGCAAAGGCAAGGACATGTCTGAGCTGTTCTCTGTCGACTAATCTGTAAGGCTCTGAAGGGAGCATTCCAACAGAGAGTGCGCCACTTAGACACGGTGAAAAGACATGGAGCAACAACACAAAATTAAGTTCTGCTTGAAATTGAGAAAATCAGTGACGAAAATCCCGGTATCATGCATTTATTGCAACGCATCCGATACGTTAGTTAATTCAGACTGATCCCTACAAATAGATGCTACTACACGACAATGCATATGCATCTTCTTAAACACCAGCTTTTGTCCTGACGCGTGATGGCTGCTTTGAAACACCAATGTCACTCCCTATATGTTGCTTCTGCTGACTTTCTGTTGGTTCCATCATCCTAAGGGGACCTTGAAGAGACCACAGTTTGTTCACTTGTCAAATTTTCAGAATATTTCAACAACTATTCTGCAAGCTATATGAGTGTTGGTAAAAGCCTGTTCTGTCTCCCGGTGACACTAAAGGTCAGTAAAGGTAGGTCCATGTCTTGGTGTTCTTATTATGTTTATAATCATGCAATATAATCTGGCAAACTTTTTCTTTCTTTCTCTCTACAGGAGGGTAGTCTGAAATATTTCTGATCTTTACGTGAGGATGGCAGCCCTCGCTAATAAAAGCTAGAGAATGTAGTTGTGCATCGTTTGACACATACTCACTAAAATTTCAGCTCTTTTGGACACGCAGTTATTGTTTGATAATCGTTTGAGTGAGTCACGTGAGTGTTTTTGTGAAAATACAAATCATGAAATATCGAGCGCAAAGCAAAGATGAGTTGGGCGCTATGTACGGGGACACTGCACCATCATTTACAACAGTGAAATTTTGGGTAGCTGAATTTAAAAGAGTCCGTACCAACTTGGGAGGCGATGTTCGGAACGACCAAAAACTACAACCGCTGATGATAACGTCGCTAAAATTTACCAAATGCTGCCAAACGACCGTAGAATTAAAGTGTGAGATATAGCAGAGGCGATGAATATCTCCAAAGAACGAGTTTGTCACATATTCAATCAACATTGCATGAGAAAACTTTCCTCGTGGTGGGTGCCGTGTTTGCTCAAGTTCGACCAAAAACGTGTTCGAACTGTTGGCGCAGATTAGGTGCAGGTGAGGCGCTAATTTATCACTGTAGATGAAACATGGATACAGTATTATACGCCCAAAACAAAAATACAGTACAAAGCAGTGGACTGCGAAGATAGAATCGATTTCAAGAAAGGCCAAAACTGTTTTTTCGGCTGAGAAAGTGATGGCTATTTTTTTGGGATAGTATAGCTATCTAAATCGATTAGCTTCAAACAGAAAAAGCCATTACAGGAGCATACTATGCATCATTAAGTAGTTGACAAGCTAAAGGAAGAATTTACGGAAAAACACACTTGCTGAAAAGAAATTCTGTTTCCCCAAGACAATGTGCCGTCCCACACCTCAAAATTCCACGAATTAGGGTTTGAACTGCTCACCCTCTTTACTCACCAGATCTAGCTCCAAGTAACTTTTTTGCCCCTAATCTAAAAATTGCGCTCTGGGGACAGAGATTTTCGTCAAACGAGGAGGCCATCACCTTCGTAAACAATTCTTTTGCAGAGAAAAACGCCGAGTACTATTTGGACGCCTTAAAGAGATGGTAGCATCGCTGGGAGAAATGTGTAGACTTACAAGAAGACTATGTAAAAGAATAAAAATAAATATATTGTATCTTTGTTAGGTCGAAAACATTTCACTACCCAGACTATGTATAGGCTGGGCTGGTAGGCATTCATTAAGTAAATATTCAGCTACTTGCTGAAAACTATAGTTGTTTACCTACGCGTACTTTAATTCTATCGTACAATATCTTCCATTTGGTAGGATTTGATTTGATTTGCACACTGGGTACGGATCAGGTTTCACGTCATCCCCTTAACACCGCGGCCTAAGGCCTATTGTATTATTATGTACCTAGTGAATTTATTTACAAAAACAGGTTTGTCCCCTTTACTAGGTTTAATAGCCTGATTGGTAAATCTCTTTCCGGTAGACCTGTTGGTTGGTTAGTTTGTTCCAAAAGCGACTATCTCCGTTGTACCAATGCAGCGCATTCAAATAAAATGTGGTAGGCTGTTTCCTTCTCCTCATTGCATAATCTGCAGATAGGTTCGTCTTTAAAGATTCCGATTCTATGCAGATATTCCCTTAGACAGCCGTGTCCTGTTAACAAGCTCGTCACTGTTCTAAGCTGTACTCGGTTAAGAGCCAGCACATTCGCTGCTAACTGCTGGGATGGCTGCCTCATCATTCGTTTGCTGCGTAACTGCCTTTCAACGTTGTTCCAGTGTACCTGGTGTGCTTTTGTAATCCACTCAGTTACTGCACCACGTATTGCAGTCTTAGGTATCGCCAGACCCGGTTCCGGTCCAGTGAATTGAGTTGCAGAGCCTCTTCTTGCGAGCTTGTTTGCGACTTCATTGCCTGGTATGCCCTTATGCCCCGGCATCCACACCAAAGTAACTTTGTTGTGTTTTACCAGATTTGTTAGGTTTTCCAGGCAGTTCCAAGCTAGCTTTGAGGTTATCTGATAGGCTGCTAGAGTTTTTAGGGCCGCCTGGCTGTCCGATAGGATGTGTATCAGCTGACCCTTTGGTTCTCTATCCAATGCCCTGCGGGCACATATCTCTATTGCTAGTATTTCCGTTTGTTGCACGATGGTATATTGCCCTAGTATCACGTATTCGTCATGATTTAGGGTTTCCCCATATATACCTGCCCCAGAACCTGTCGTTCTCTTTGACCCGTCTGCGTACCAGATCTGGGTTCGGATTCCAGGTTTCTGCTTTTCACTCCACTCCTCCCAATCTAGGACAACCTTGAATGGTTTATCAAAGGAGAGTTTGGGAATCATTGTATCACAGCCCATTTCAACAATAGGGTTTGTTATCTCAGTGGTTATTCTGGCATGCCCTGAAGTATTCTGGGTTCTCCAGTTTCCACCGCATTTCAGTCTATGTACCCCTATTCTTGTCTCCCTCCTTATGTAAATATGCAAGGGGGGCAGGTTTAGCATGGTCTCCATAGCAGCTGTTGGCGTGCTTTTTTCCAGCACCAGTGATACACAGGCCGGCTAACCTCTGAACCTTTGCGAGTTTTGCAATCGCTTCCTTCTGTGTAACTTTAGTCCACCAAATAAGGCAACCATAGGTTAGCATAGGTCTTACCACTGCAGTGTACAGCCAGTGCATCATGTGTGGTTTTAATCCCCATGTTTTTCCAATTGTCCTTCTGGTGGTCATTAGTGCTCGTTTGCACTTGTCTATCATCTGTTCAAGATGTTGATTCCATGTTAACTTCGAGTCAAGGACCAATCCTAAAAACGTTGTTTCCTGACTGAATTGTACTGGTTCGTTATGAAGTGTCAGTGGTTTTAGGCCATCCAACTTTCTTCTTTTCGTAAAGGGTACCAGTGTTGCTTTCGCAGGGTTAACTCTTAGGTTTTCCTGCATACACCACCCTTCTGATCTTTTCAGAGTTCTTTGCATAAGTTCTGAAATTGTACTCGCATTTTTCCCCACTATGAGTATTGCAATATCATCTGCATAC
>SMLS01058136.1:0-31143 GCA_004785975.1 Popillia japonica
TATTAGGACACTTTTTTAATTTTTTAACTGTTTTCTTGTGAATAAAACTAAACATCTTAATACTTCCTGAACGTAGTTTTTTATTTTGCATTCAAACGTGTTAAAAAAATCTGGGCGTTCCGTTAAAAAAAAAGTTGGACGTATTGCCGATTAAACCGGAAGTGAAAAAAATATAAACTGTATTGCATAAAATGCATTTCTATTAACTATACCCCCATACCAAATTTCAGAAATCATAATTTTCAAATAACAAAGTTATTCGACCGTTCCGGGACTTTTTACTAACGCTGTATATGCTAGAATGTTAATAATAAATATCAATATATCATTTTAAATAATCATGCAGAGTAGGCTTCACAAGTGATACAGAATCCAATAAATCTCGAAAAGGTGTAGTGGTTGATAGCACAACACAATGTGTTAGGAACTTCTCACCATTACTTGCACTTGTGGCACTTTTCCACAAACTTTGTTTTGCCTTTAGTATATTGCTTTCCTAGTCGAGGACCGTTGGCCATTCTTCGAAACCTAACAGCGACAGACGTCGAAAACTTCAACAGGTTCTTAAGTCCAGCGCCTAGTGCAATCGCTCTATAGTTCGGCGGTACTGGGTTCGAACCCAGGCATGTTATTTCTGAATTTGGTTTTTTTGTTTTCTTCCATGGCAAATGCGAAACGCAACATCTTAAGTCGGTCTACAGCCGACGCAAGCTTTTGGGGGTGTGAAAGCATGGATTATTATTATTGTTATATATACATATCACAAAATTTGAAAAATAAATACTGTTGCGGCTACGATGGCATTCCTGCCAGTATTGTAAAACTTTCAATAATGCACATAGCACCCATACTTTGCCATATTATTAACAACTCTATGAAATTTTCAGTATTTCCAATTCAATTAAAATTGGCGTTGATAAAGCCAGTGTATAAGAAAGGTAACCCAAAAGATCTTAACAATTACAGGCCGATAAGTTTACTGCCTGCCTTTTCTAAAATCTTTGAGTTAGTAATGTGTTCACGACTGTTATGTTTTATGAATAAATGTCATCTGTTGTCAAACTTTCAACATGGATATTTGAGAGGTAGATCTACAAATACTGCTGTGTATCAATTTACAAGCGCAATACTACACGAGTTGGATAATAAAAATTTAACTATAGGACTTTTCCTAGATCTAAGTAAAGCATACGATTGTGTAAATCATGATTATCTTTTACGGAAACTGGAAAGATACGGGGTAAGAGGTAGCGCTTGTAAATTGATACAATCCTATCTCTCAGATAGACAGCAACAAGTTATCATTACGGACAATAATGTAAGCGCAAAATCGAAGAATAAGAATAGCACAGGGTAGTATTTTAGGCCCACTTTTATTTATAATTTATATAAATGATTTAGATGTTCTTATGAGTAACTACTCCTTGGTAAATTATGCTGATGACACGAATCTCTTAATTTCCGGGAAGAATTTACCAGAAACTATCAAAAACACTCAGGTTGGGTTTTCCAAAGCATATTACTGGCTTAATATGAACAAATTGTCTCTAAATACCATAAAATGCAATACTATTTCGAACGAAACAATCACAAGTAATTGTAGAAGATAGCATAACTTTAGAAAATAATGAAATCAAACCAGTCAAAAACACCAAATTTCTGGGAATGTATATTGATGAATTTTTGGATTGGGGAAGTCACATAGACCACACCTGTTTAAAATTGAGTAGCATTGGTTACGGAATCAAAGTAGTAGCCCAATATATGAATAAAGAAACTCTAAAAATAGTTTATCAAGCGAACTTTGAATCCATACTTAGATATTGCATAATTTTTCATGGGTGCAACGCGAATATATCATTCACTTTTTTTAATACAAAAAAGAACTGTAAGGTCGATGAATAATATGAGATTTAGAGATTCGTGTCGGGGTATTTTTAGAAATATGTTCATAATGACAGTGTACGGTTTGTATATATATGAATGCTTACTTTTTGTAGTCAAATATAAAGAAAAATTTCAATTTGAACATTATCATAAGTATAATACAAGAACACTTGACATAAATTATCCCGTTCACAGATTGAAAGTAACTGAAAAAGGACCATACTACATGTGCATAAAATTTTTTAACAAACTACCCCCTTCTTTTAAACAGTTATCAACTAATAATTTCAAAACAACAATTAGAAAGCTTCTGATAAATTTAGAACCTTATACTCTGGCTGACTATTTAGATCATAAGAACCTGCAAAATTTAATTTAAGTTTTGTTTACTTTTATATTTTTGTTTTTTGACGTCATTTCATTTGTACTTCTGTATACCATTGCTATATATGCGAATTACTTTTGAAATAAAGAAGTATTATTATTATTATTATTATTATTATTAAAGAAGCTCAACCCAAGATTTTTCGAGAAAAGTTTTGGCGATAGTAACTCAACAACGAGTAGTGGAATTGTTTACGAGCCATACTCAATACTCGCCAACTAATATTGCGAGAACTATAGGTGCTTAGAAAATTATATCTCTTACGATCGCCAAAGATTGTGGTTCTTGCCAAAAATTTTTGATAAAAAATCAGAAATGGTATGTATGAGTCACCTTCTTGGATGAAACCGCAGATTCTGCATTTTTGTTTAAGCATATTTTCTTGGTGTACCACCTCAAATATGCCTTAAAAATTCCTATATGCCATTACTACCATTTTTTCCACTTCTAGGTCAATTATAACACTAATTCGAATAAAGATCGAATTTTCGTTACAACTTTTAAGATCATACAAGATACATTGCTTCTGTTGATTGAACTGTTGATTTCAAGTTCAATTTTATACCCAAATTATATTGTAAAGGTTTTGGAATAAATTTGATCTTTATTCGAATTAGAGTGTTGTAATTCACCTACAAGTGGAAAAAATTTCAAGAAAATAAGATAAGTACAAAAAGGTAATAAAAATACATATACTAATCACTACCATTAGAAAATATTTTGTTGTCCAAAATATAGAATCAATTCTGGCTTGCAGAGTAAAAAATCTGCACAGTTATGTGAGCATTCTCGAATTTCGAAACAAAACAGATCTCTTGCTAGACCATACAAGATACATTGCTTCTGTTGATTGTACTTTGATTGATTTTAAGTGCAATTTTTATTTTGCCAAGTCTTATGAAGTGGTTTGAATCCGTTGTCTTTAATCCTTTATTTAATTGCATCAAGAATTTTTCGATCAAACTTGACATGGTACAAAGTACTCATATCTCTTTTAATATAGTAATTTTTTTTAGCGAATTCAAACGCATTACCACTCTTGCTGTCACATTTGTATTTGAGGACATTTAAGCTGATATTTTGACATTTTATGCTCTCATGTTATCGGGACTCTAGTCCTGTTGGTTAGCCTTATAGAAAAAATGAATTTCATTTATTTTTTGAATCGAACGTATCTTAACACAAAGTTTTCGAAAGTAACTTTTTTGATTTTTTTTATTATACAAGGTGGCGCAAAAGTAATGTCATAATTTGAATTGGTTGCCATTTTGCTGTAAATAAAAAAAGAAAAGTCCTGTTTTGATAAAAAAATTATTTGAAAGTGTAAAATCGATGACATTAATTGGAAAAAATTATATCGCTCAAATGAATATCTCCCGAGTTGATGCATAATTGACGATTTCTTCCTCAATGTTAGTTTTCAAGACTTGCAAGGTTTGTGGTTTGTTCTGGTATACGCGAGATTTTAAAGAGGCCCAAACGAAGTAATGATGTTAAATCTGGCCATTTGGACGGTCAGTTAAAATATCCAAAACTGGAGATGACTCAATCTGGGAATTGGTATCTCAAAATCTCTATAGTTGCCCGACCTGTGTGAGTGGTTGCTCCGTCCTGTTGCAACTAACGAAGACTGCTTTAGCATCTGCCTGTACCGCTCACCAAATCATAACATTACTTTTGCCCAACGGTTTTTTTTCGTTCGATGAGGCGCACCAAACATTGAATCTACTTTCTGTTTTTTGATCTTAGAATAGCAAAGGCGATCCAGGAAGAAGACTCCGATTTGCCCACAAAAAAAACACTTGAGGACCACGGATAGGACGTCCCAAGAGGAAGTAAAGTTTTAGGCGTGTTTATGTCGAGCTCAATTGCCTCTACCACAACTGGATTCGTTGATTTTCTAAAGGTAGAGATCTTTAAGATACTTTCATATATTAACGAATCTATGCAACTTTTTTGCGTGTTAGCCATATATGATGAAGATAAGGTCAAACATAAAGTAGATCTACAGCTTTAACTTTAATGAGAAGTTTTGAAACAGATCAGTGGGCAAATTCTCGTGATGTCGAAACGTTTTATGATCCTACTTAGGTATATGTTGGCGTAGCGTATAGCTACAATCAAACTTACACCTAGATAGAGCTCAGAGTAACTCTAGAACTGGCCATAGTCCAATCCAATGGTTAGCAGTGATCTTAGGACGCCATCTATTTAATAATCATGAACAAAAAATTGAAAAAAAATTGGTGCAAGAGGTCCTGATCTTTATCTAAGCAACAATTTTGTCTGATTGTTTTTTAATTTAAGCCTATTTTTGCAAATTCCTTAAGTCAAAAATGGTCATACTCATATAAGTGGTGGTAAATTAGAAATCGAATCGTGAATCGTTAGAATTTCACGTATAATTCAAAATCCTATATCGGTATATCCTGGTATGCCGCCATCTCGAGAAGAAGGTAGAATCACCTCAGTGACGTTAGTGGACTGTCAAATTTTCAAATCACTACTGTCTGCAGTACTTTCATAATTGATCGCTTTATATTTTGATGGACCATTCTGTATAGGAATCTCGAAGCATATTTTATTTTGCTGAAGACTTTATGTCAAAACAATATCAAATTGTAATTGATAGGATTATAGAAATTTCTGTTTATAATGGGGAAAATTTGTCTGCGCAGTAATAATCCAAAGTTTGACCAAAGTTATTATAATTATAATATATCTTAACTAACTTTAGATTATGACTGCGCAGAGGAATTTGGAAAAATTATGAAAACCTACATAGTTTTATTATAATATAATGTGCATAATAATAATAATAATAATAATAATAATAATAATAATAATCTGCAAACTTTTTTGAAACGTACTCCGCCATATCTTTCATATTTCCCCCATATGGAAGATGATGGTAAAGCTTTAGAGCTGTACAATTAATAGTGGTCATTGCTCTGTTGATCCGATTGAATAATGGTCTCGGTTCTGTGTGTTGAAGTGGTGGACGTCGCTGTGGGCCGCGAAACTATTGCAAGCACGCAAGAATGTAGCAGGATAGCAAGGTAAGTATAGTGAGATCTTTAAATATTTCTCCGCAGCTTACTCACGAGTTAATTTCCATTATTGCTCTAACTGCTTGGCCGAGAAGGACCTCGTAGGTGGCTCTCGAGTGGAAATCCCCAAAACATATATGGCGCGGAGCCTCCTTTCCTGCTTTCCTGCTACTCTATTCTGCGAATAGCTTATACTGATGTTCTCAGGTATGACCGCGCTTGTTCTGTATGTGGCCTCTGTAAGAACCAACATCGTCAAAGTAGATGCCCAAATACTTCACCGAACCTCCACTGCAGTGATTGGAGCGTCTCAACAATTAATTTCAAATTATTTTCCCCAAACCACTCCGCACCGTCGCCGACTTTCTCTGCCATGCCAGATAGATATTCTCTTAGCAAGAGGGAAGTGGCGTCAGCAAACATCAACTTTTCAAACGAGCACATATTTGATGCCAAATCATTAATGTGTATTATGAACAGGATGGATCACTGTGGTACTCCTCTGTTCAAAATCTGTGGTTTTACCCCTAACACTGTAGTACTTATAGCTTTTCCAACAGAATTTCATCATCAGCACAGTCGAAAGCTTTTGATAGGTCGCAGCACAGTAGTTCTATGCGTTTCCCTTCATCTCAAGCTTACCTCCGTCGTCTATAGCCATACTGTGCGTTGTCTGTTTTAAAAAAACTTGACCAATGTATCCTAAATCGGTTTTCAATTACGTTCCATATTATTGGCAGTATTGAGATATGTCTGTGTTGAAAGGGCGCATGAAAACCAATAGAAATAAACCTCCAAATCATATGGTCCATTTTCCTTCTAAATCTCCAATACGCCTTCAATTCGACCATCATCATACAACGGTGAATCGCTTCCAAGAAGACAAGTGAAGCAGTTCACTTAATCTTCGTCTTATCATACCATATTTTTGTAGTATTCCTTCCTAAATACTGGCCTCGCACTGTATCTTGGCGAAGAGTAGGAGTGATTCTAGTTTTTTCACGAAGTAATTAAATATATTCTTAGCAAACGTTTCATGTATAACTGAATTTCAGAACTATTCCATTCTGATTTGCATATGCATTAAAATACTTATATCGCAGTCTGCGGTACGGCAGTCTCTAAAGTAAGAATAACAAGTTTTATTGAGTAAATATCCACGAATCTCGCCGCTTTTGTTCGAGAGCCCGGAATTATTTGCATTCAACCTCCGTATCTGCCCGTTGTTCTTCCATAATATACTTTACGTACTGTATAAACAATTTGCAGATAATTTCTACGTTTGGATTTTGCTCCCGCGCTCATTGTACTATGGTGGCGCGCTCCGTTGTGCCGGATTATTTATTTAGTATTGTTAGATAGGCGAATGTTAGCACACTATGTAGTACTGGCTGGTCTCGCGCTCTACAAAAAGTTAATTATAAAACCGCCTTCCTCTATTTAAATTAGATTTTACTCGCTCGCTATGTGTACTAGATGAAAATTTGCCTAGAAAGAATTATGGTCTATGTACTCTATGAATGTATAAGGTGTACCGAATTATCTTTATAAATTCGAGGAATTTATCATCAGTTCACTTCAAAATCTAGCGCGATTTTGCAAACTATGACGTTAGTCGGCTATAAAATTTTTGAATTTTCTGCCTTTAGATTTAAAGAATCGAAGATAGTAAAGAAATTTTATAATAGGTACTGTAATACTATCTTAACTATGATCTATTATACAATTTCGGTAGTATCCTTGCAATGCAATATTAATTATAACGGAGTTGATCTTCTCTGACGTTAAAATCGCCTTCTCTAGATTCTACAATTTTAGCCGAATTAGTGGTTCACAGTTTCAAAGTGTATGCTTAACAGGTCCCTGTATTAAGTTTGCAAAATTCGGTATAAATATGTCTTGAGCTTATCTTAAAAGGCAATGACCAATTAAAAAGTACAAAGTTATCCTATATTTCAACCATACGTCCTTAAAACTCAAGTGACATTAGCTTAGCTTAGATGACAGCTGCTCCCACATACAGACGCTCGAGACGAAGAAATCTTAGAACGATTAAAAAATAACCATAAAAACATACTAGACATGGAAAGATATTTAGAAAAAAAGATTAACAACAAAAATCTCCCCTTTCTCCCAATTATACAAAAAATTAATTTTACATATGAACAACATTTCAAACAAATCAAATTAAAACACAAAAAAAAAATTGAAAGTCTAATCATTCGAAATACAACCAACATTAGCACAGAATCTCAACAAGAACAGAAACATTGGATTTGCAACTTATCAGGCACCACACTCCCTCCACCTGTTGTCAAAACATTAAGTTTAGGTCCTCAATATTCCCCTCCATATCAAAACAACAGTTCGATCCCAGTTCATAACATTATAGCTACCGTAGAATCAACAATAAATAATTTTCCACTTGACCAAAAAAATAGTATACGTTCTAAATTATGTAATATCATAAACAATTTCAAACAATCATCACATAAAAAATCAAATCAAGAACAATCCCAGTTGCAACAGAATATTAAACAAACCAAGAAATTTTTACAAAGTAACCCCCAATTAATAGTATTAACACCAGATAAAAGCAATAAAACTATCATAATGGAGAAGACTGATTATGAAAATAAAATGAATAACATAGTACAAGATCAAAACACATACATTACCCTACCAAATGACCCAACAAAAAAATTCCAAAAATTAAATAATAACTTAATAAATTCCTGGGAAGAAAACAAATTCATTAATACAGATTTAGCTAAAAAATTAAAAATTAACAATTCATTACCACCAAAAATCTATGGGTTGCCCAAATTGCATAAAACAAATATACCTTTACGACCCATAGTATCATGTATACAGAGCCCTTTTTACAACTTATCTAAATTTTTAGCTGACACAATATCAAATATCACTAACAAAACCACATATAGCATTCAGAACTCTTTCCAATTCAAAAATTTTGTTAATAACATAAATATTCTTCATGATACTAAACTGGCCTCACTAGATGTAACTTCATTATACACAAATATTCCAATAGAGCTAGCTATTTTATCCGTAAAAAAACACTGGAATGAACTGCAAGAGTATACTCCACTCCCACAAAAAGAATTCATTAAAGCAATAGAGATAACATTGAACACAACATATTTCCAATACAAAAACAAATTTTATAAACAAATCTTTGGTTGTGCTATGGGTGCTCCAATCTCCAGCGTAATTGCTGAACTTGTTTTAGAAGACCTAGAAAACGAAGTCATCCCCAAATTAAACCACAAGCCAATATTTTACAAAAGGTATGTTGATGATTGTATAATTGGCATATCAGAAAACAACATCAAAAAAACCTTAGAAGCATTCAACAATTATCACCCAAAATTGAAATTTACAATTGAAAACGAAAACAACAACCAAATAAATTTTCTGGATTTAACTTTAGTCCGACAAGGAAACAAAATTTTAACAAAAATGTACCACAAACCCACAGCATCAAATAGATACTTAAATTTTAATTCTTGCCAACACATTTCAATTAAAAAAAGTGTAGTTATATCGTTATTTGACCGCGCCATTAAATTAACAAGCCCAATATACAGACCCGAAACAATACAACATATAAAACACATTCTACTATTAAATAATTACCCAATCTCCTTCATTAACAACATCTACAAAAATAGATTACATAAAATCTACAACAGCACCAGAACTCCGCCCAAGATAAATAACGACAATAATGTTGCACTTCCATATGTTAATACGTTATCAGAAAAAATAAACAAAGTTTTAGCTCCTCATAATATCAAAGTTGCCCACCAAAATCATAATAATTTACGTTTTCTATACACTACACTTAAAGACACCACCCCTACATTACAACAAACACATATTGTTTACCAAATTCCATGCAATAATTGCAACAAAGTTTATATAGGGCAAACTCAGCAACACCTATCTGACCGTATTAAAGGACATAAATATTCAAATAATTTAACTGCTCTTAAAAAACATAGTAACAATAACAACCATTCCTTCAATTTCAATAATACAAAAATACTAAATAAGGAGAATCGGTATAATGCTCGAATAATGTTAGAAATGATACAAATAAAAAAACACAAAAATTCAGTCAATGACAGACAAGATATCACAGGTTTATCAAATTTGTATTTCCCCTTGATTTGATTTTCAAATAAAATATTTTTAAAACAATTTATTGAACTAACCCCGTATAACTTTTCAATATAACATATGTACGTACACACATTACTACTTTTTACAAAATTCAAATAAAAAAATTCCCCACCACGTTCACTTTTAGACACACTGGTCAATACGTTACAATTTTAAAACATACGAACACAGCTACCACAGACTACTTACAGACCGGTAACTAAGCGATAAAAATTAATCCGATATTTTTGAGAAGGACAAGTAATATTTTCGTTCTTTCTCTCATTTTTGAACGGCATGCGTAGATGGCAGGACGATCGCTACATGGCGGGAAAATTGTGTAATTTGAAATAATTCGTACATATATTTATTACATATCAATTGATCCTATTAAAATACTAGATTTTGCAGCTGTCTGCTGTAATAAAATCAATTGTAATTTTTTAACTTTCATATTACATAAAATAGTACCCCAATACTAACAAGAGTAATCTGTGAATAAAACAAGAATTGGAAGATTGTAACATTTTAATGATAGACCTATAAACGCACAATTACAGACATATAATTTTATATAGGATTAAGAACCACAATAAAAACTCAAATATATCAAACTCTTTTTGAATCAAAAATAAATTACTCCATAAATTTAACGATTTAACTTACATATCGTCCGGCAATTTCATATATACCGTTTCTTGTGTCTGTCTCCATACAAAAACCTGTGTTCCGGGCAATCATCAACCTCTGTCCAAGTGTTGATTTCCTTTAACGTTCTATATCCTTTTCGCCATTATCCACAGATATTTCTATTTCAGGATTTGCATCCCATTTCTGTCTTCCTTGATTGACTTTCTGACCAAAAGGTCGTAAATTATTCCTAACTTATGTTGTGAATAATGAAATGCAGCCTTTTTTAGCTAATAACGGGTTATTTTCTTTTTACTAGTACAAATGGTACGAATCAGTACGAATACTATGACAAATACATTAACTTGACATATTTATTGGGTAGTTAAGGAAACTCATAAACAACAAAAATGTTACAAACATAAAATATGTTGTTATCCTTTTTTTTAAAGAGAAATTACAAATTTTGCGCATGCGCAAACAGTCACGTCAGTAGCGCCACCTGGCTCTGCTGGCTCAGAATATGAGAGAGTTGGGCAGATCTATAGCTTTGTGTATTAAATAATGATAGAATTTTCTGGATTAACTTGCAACCTTAGTTACCGGTCTGGAGTAGTCTGTGCAGCTACAATGTCACACATTTTCAAAGAAAAATATTAAAATGTTGCCAAATACATAGTTCTAAAGGTAGAATTTTGTTGTTAAATTCTACCAGAATATTATTTTATTTTGAAATTTTATAATAATTAAGTACATTAATCGTTAATTTCATATGAATTTGTAAGCGTGATTTTTTATGGTTCATCTGAACTGAATTCTAATTAAGGTAAGACCCTACCATTCATTCTTACACATAATTCCATTCTTATTCATCTTTTATTATTGTAACTTACTGTATTTTCAATGATTTTAAACACATATTACAATTGAATTCCTTTTTTACAGTTATTCCACTAAAACAATGTTTTGAAAAAGTTCATGTTAACATGAACGAAACGTCAATCCTTCAATTAAATAAAACATGACATATTGGTAAACGTTATTTCGATAATTTTTCCGCATAACCACGACACTATCTACATTGTATATATGAAAATACGGAAACGAAAATATCCAAATACTTAGAACGATTTTTCATACCGTGAGTTTTTTTAATCTCTGAAGATACAACGTTAACTGACGTTAACCATCCCCACCATTTGCTATGTTCAATCTGAAAATGGACAAGGCAATGCATTGTAGGCAATTGTACTATGCAAGTCAATGCACTCTTTGAAAAATAAACATTCAAATATGTCAAGATTTTATTTGAATAAATTAACTAGATTATCACTTCGTTTTTAAAATAGTTCAATTAAACATAATACAAGATTTACAGTTTAATTTAGTTGAAAATCGAACAGAAAAATACTACTGTGGTTGTGAATAGTCCACCCATAGCAAACCCATCGTTTTTGAACTAACCACATCTAATAATATTTTTAGGTTATAATTTATTTCAGTACATTAGAGGTGAAATTATATTAAGGTACAATTTTTTAGTTATTGAGTACACTTAATATCCATTCTAATCACCAGATATTAAATCATTTAGTACAAAAAGTTTAAGGAAAAAGTGACTTGATGCACTTTATCTGTGCGGTGCTAATTTTGAAATTATGTACAACACTCAAACAAAACTATTGGGTAAATGAAAACATTTCAAAGTAATTGTTCGAAGTGACTACCTTCACGTTCTAAACAATAGGCTAAACGATGATAAAAACCCTGCACAGCATTTCTTAAGAAATTCGGATTCAATGCATTACACACAGTGAGTATGCGATACCTTAGTTCTTGAATATTTTCTATTTGAATATTTATTATAAATTTTAGTCTTGAGATAACCGCAAACAAAAAAGTCACTTGGTGACAAGTCAGGCGAGCGTGGTGGCCAAGCGATAGGACCAAATCGACCTACTCAGCGATCTGCAAACATTTCATGAAATCGCGTGACAGCAGCAGTAGAAAGTGGTGGGCCCTGTCTATTTGGAACCACACATTTTCGATGTTTAAATTTTGTATATCTGGAATAATATGTATCCGAAGGAGTTCTAGAAACTTATTTGCGTTAAGCATGCCGTCGATAAAGAACAGACCGATAAGGGCGTTGCCTATTACTCCAGCCCAAAAAGTAACCCATTTATTATACTCGATGTGGGGTAGATTATGGACGTGGTGGTTAATTTACGACCAGTAGCTGTTGGAATAAGAAAAGAGTAGGAAAACAAGGATTGGAATTACAGAAGTAGGAACAAACCGATAGTTTTGGCCATTTACGGTGCCATTTAAGGAGAATGATGCTTCGTCTGTAAAAATTATTTTTTCGAACATGTCCCCATTTTCATTTAACAGATTAAACATAGCTTCACAAAACTTGGTTCTTTTTATTTTATCATGTTCAAATAGCTGCTGGTGATTGCCGAAGTTATAAGGTTTATATTTGAATTTTTTTAATGTTTTTGAGACGTGGAAACATTAAACTGTTGCGCTAAATGTTGCAATGAGGTCGCATGATGCTCTTCAGCGTAACATAATATTGCCAATTCTATTTCTTCGGTAAGCACATGAGAATCCTTTGTCTTTTTTCTGTAAAAATTCACTACACAATCTTCGGTATTAAATTTCGTAATAATATTATAAATCGTACTAATGGATGGTATTGGTCTGTCTGGATAATTAATTGAAAACATGTCACGAATACTGCGCACAGTGTTATTACCCTTCTGTCAGTGTACGAATGTTATTTTGTCTTCTGTCATGTACCATCTTTTTCAAATTAATTGCGAATCGAAGCGCAAGTTTTGAATCGATATGCAACTAAAACTACACGAATTTGCACACATAGCGATGCATAATTCAGAATTTTTCGTAGATAGTTTTTAATTATTATTTTATTGTGTAGTACTGTTTCGTATTTTTTTATAATTTAGAACAGAATCTGTGCAATTATAGTAAATTATAAGTTATAGCAGTAATATTTAATGAAGGTTTGAGAAAAAAATGGATAATAGTAATACATATGTGTATTCTATATGCGAAAGGTACCTATTAGGTAGAAGCAGCGCGGCGCATGTAAGACAAGGATAGCAGTATTGTAGCGATAGATTCTCAAAGAGTGGCTGTTTTGCTTGTTCAATGAGTTATTTAATTTATATATGTAGCTTTCATACTCGCCGCAAAATTCTTCGATATAATGGTCCGCTCATACGGTAGGTATAGTAGTGTGCATAAGTTTTTGATCACTCACATATTACGCAAATACAAGTTTGTTGCAACTTTTTTCGGATGCAATGGTTACAATAAAATCATTTCTCTACTCTAGGAACATTGCCAATAACGTGATTGGTATAACCTTTTGTTTGTTCAGCAATACCGCTGAACTATTTTTAATTAAACAAAAAATCGTTAAATTAACAGTCACAATTATTTACCGAAGTTTGGATGATCTGTTGACGGGTTTCGCTCCAACAGACGCCGGTTAATTTTTGCCGAATCGCCGTAGTTTGCATTTCCTATTTTCGACAATTCTTTTTAGTGTATCGATCATTATATTGCAGATATAACAATTTTTCAACAATATAGCCTACATATGTGTTACGCAACTACATAATAACACAATAAAAAATCTTTTAATCAATCCCAAAGGCAAAGTAAAAATGAGAGCAAAGTATGAAATTTACAAAATTGTATGTAAGAATTGTGATCTAGTTTATGTTAGTCAAACTAAATCAGATCTAAAGAACATGTAGCTCTTTTTCCGTTTAGAAGATTTGCATCTTTCTTCCGCAAGTAGCGCAACATTTCGTTAGGAACTGACACCGTAGCAAGAAATTACTAAAAACGATTAATTCGCCGCGGTTTACAGACGAACTTAACACATGTAAACGAAGTATCTAAAACCAAACAATCGAAAGATGTATGCACAACAGAAAGGAAACATTATGCAAGAAAGGCGGAAGAAGTAAAAAATACAGCACTAACAACGTACTTTCAGAGAGCAACTAACAAAACTAGTGTTCCTTAAAGACAGATTACTGTTAGAGGAAATTCACGTAGCTTCCTAAGGAGCTACTCGCAGAACAGAGAACGAGTGTGTTACAACGGAGAGTTGTCCGCAGTGAAGATTGTGAACAAAGAAGTACCTCAAGGGTCCGTCCGAGGACCAATCCTGTTCATAATATGCATTAATGTCATAGGTAATTCCGGTAACTCAAAACACCACAAATTTTAATTAATTCGGGACATGCGTTTTGATGACGCATGGGTCGTCATCTCAACCGTTTACCGAATGAGTAAAAACTTTTACAAAACTAACATAACAGGATAAACGGAAAAAAATTTAAGGTAAACAGGTGATCGATAACTTATGCACACTAATGTATATGATTTTTCTAAAACGTTCTTACTTTATGGAAATGGTTGTTTACAAACAATTTCTCGCGATTACAATGTAAACAGAAAGCGATATAATTTTTTAAAAGGAAAATATCATGTGCGTGTAATAATTTTTATGCATTATGCAAATTATTAATGATAAAAACACATTTTAAAAAATAATTCTTGAATGGATCCTAGCATCTTTAAGTCGTCGCCATACCGTCACACGACTACAGTTTAATAATTTTTTTTTCACTTAGTGCTTTGCGTTATAATAATTCTTTTCAGATATGTATACTACTGATATAAATACGGGTTTTATCAATTCCTTTTCAATTTCAATGTTTTTTTTTGATCTGTTTCTGTCATCAAATTGTCTTCCTTTCTTCTCTTATCATCGCCAAACTTATATCTCTCGAAGACGGACGCCGGAGTTTTCAGCTTAAGAGATTTGTCCGTATATATAACAGATCAAAGAAATCAGAAAAATTGATGTAGATAATAGCATTAATAATAATACGCTTGTCTATATATAGCATAATGCATAAAAATTATTACATGCACATAATATTTCTCCTTTTAAAACATTGTATCGCTTCCTGTTTACATTGTAATCGCGAGAAATTGTTTTTAAACAACCATTTTCGATAAAGTAAGAACGTTTTTCGAAAATCATAATACCTACTATGTGAGCGCACCATTATATCGAAGAATCTCACTTTTGCGGTGAGTATGAAAGCTACATAAATATGTATATAAATTAAATAACGCATTGAACACGCAAAACAGCTACTCTTTGAGAATCTATCGCTACAATACTACTATTCTTGTCTTACATGCGCCGCGCTGCTTCTAATACCTAATACCATCTAATACCTTTCGCATGTGGAATATACATATGTATTACTATTATCCAATTTTTTTCTGAAACCTTTAGGAAATATTACTGCTATAACTTTATAATTTACTATAATTATATAGATTCTGTTCTAAATTATAAAAAATTATGAAACAATACTACACAATAAAATAATAATTACAAACTATCTACGAAAAATTCTGAATTACGCATCGCTATGTGTGCAAATTCGTGTAGTTTTAGTTGCATATCGATCCAAAACTTGTCGCGCTTCGATTCGCAATTAATTTGAAAAAGATGGTACATATTTGAAATAAAAATAAACCGAAATATAATATTACACTTTATTTCTTTATTACTAGTGTCAAACTTTTCAACTGGTAATAAATTTGTTAGGCATTTGTATTAGCAATGAGTCCCACCACACTCCCTAATGAAATGCAGATCACTGGACAGGTCGATTTGGTCCTATAACAGTTTGGCCAACATGCTTGCCTGACTTGTCGCCAGATGACTTTTCCTTAGTGTTATCACTAGTCTAAAATTTATAATAATATACAAATAAAAGATATTTAAGAATTAAAGAATCATATACTCACTGCGTGTAATGCATTGAATCCCAGTTTCATTACATTAAGTCACTTTTTTTCTGAGATTTGTACTTCTGTAGTAAATTACTTCTTATCTGGTGATTAGACCAGATATAAAGGAATCGCATACTCACTGCGTGTAATGCATTGCTCCTAATTTCTTAAAAAATGCTGTGCAGGTTTTTTAGTATCACTTCGCCTGTATTATAACATGATTATAACCTAAAAATATTATTATCATTTTATTTTGGTCGGTTCAAAAACGATGGGTTTGTTATTCACAACCACGGTAGTATTTTCTGCTATATTTGCAATGACATTAAACGTATGAATCTTGTATTGGGTTTAATTGAACAATTTTAATAACGAAGTGACAATCTAGTTAATTTATTTTAATAAAATGTTGACGTCGTGACGTATTTGAATGTTTATTTCTCAAAGAGTGCATTGACTTGCATAGTACAATTGTCTACAATGCATTGACTTGTCCATTTTATAATTGAACATAGGGAATGGTGGGGATGGCTAACGTTATATGTTCAGAGATAAAAAAAAACTCACGGTATAATCCCTATGTAAATCGTTCTAAGATTATTTCGTGGCGAGCGTACATATCTATTATCGAGGGCAAAAAAAAAGATTCAGACTTCAAACGATATGGCCTTAAAACCCTTTCGCTGCGGAAGAAAAAGTGATACTACTACCCAGTGCGGTACTATTTTTTGAAAATAACCTAGTGACATATTTACTTAATGTTCTTTATATAATTATCAGGGCTAATTTTAGGGCTTATTATTCAAAATTTTTGAAAGACGCTCATGTGCGACCTGCGCAGCTTTCAAATAATTTCATTTAAAAACGCGAAGGACGCACTTGAGCGTCTTGATAAAAATATAATCGTTTTTGATAGGAAATTTAAACTGTATCTACAAAATATGTTAAAAAATCAACATAAACCTAAAATACAATCCGAAAATATGAAATGAAAACACAACACATCAACTGTTCTTCTATGCTGGTACATGGTATTCTCTGAAGCAAGTGCCTAAGCATAGCCCGGGTTGATCAGGACATGTGAGACAATGGTACACAGTGTCTTTACGTACCTTCTTTTTATGGCAATTTTTTTCGAAGGGTTCTTCCATGTTCGTTACGTATTTCAATTTTTGAAGGTGCATGCTTTACATCAACTGGAACTGGTACTTTCCTGGTAATAATTCTGGTAATCCTTCTTTTTTGGTAATAATTTTTCTAGTACTGACAATCGAAACTTATAAAAAGATATTTTCCCATCAACTCCAGAGTACTTGCAATAAAGAGTATGAGCATTTTGTAAATACAGCTGTAATAGATGTATGCCAATTTTCTTATACCAACGTAAGGTTCGGCGTGTTGCTGGATAATAAGCAGTTATTTGGTCCTGAAGGTCTACTCCCCCCATGTATTTATTGTATTGAACGACTGGCAATGGTTTAACTTTTGGAATCCCTCGTCGATTTCTTACGGTTACCATCTCGTTTTTATATTCAGTGGATATATATGTAACATCCCGTGTGTCACGCCATTTGCCAATCATTACATTGTCTAGGTACATACTTTTGGATTCGCCTTTTTGTAACTTTGCGTTTACGACGCCTTTCGGAGAGTCCTTTCGATCTTTTCTGAGAGTGCCTGTACAAAAGGTTTTCCTATCAAGCAGTAATTTGGCCAGTCTAAAACTATTGTAATAGTTATCCATGTGTACAGAATGACCATTATCGAAAAAATTACGCATCAAATGCATTACTACTTTCTCTGCATGCGATTTACCACCAGTTACATCCCCTGCGCCAGCATATATAATAACATCTAAAATTGTTGCATCGGCTTCTGTCAGCACATATAGCTTAATACCATATTTGTGGCGTTTCTTAGGAAGATATTGCTTAAATATTAATTTTCCTTTCCACAGCACCATCGATTCATCCAAAGATAAATATTTGCCTGGATAATATACTGTCTTCATTTTGTTATTAAAATGATTCACGATAGGTCTTATTTTATATAGCCGATCTATTGGAACCGAGTCATTATCGTTTATATTTGCAGCAAAATGTAGGCATCTCATTATAAGCAAATAGCGATCCCTACTCATATATTTGGAAAAACAACACGAAAATAGTCTATGCTTTTTCCAATAGTCTTGTAAACTAGGCAACTGTATTGTTCCCGTATGCAAGGTCAAACCTACAAAAATTAGCAATTCCGATTTTGACAAATCTTTCCATTGAGAAATCCTTGAACGATCGCAACCGCTACTAGCACAAAGTACTTCAAGTGCGTAATTATTAGTTTGTAAGACAATCATATCTAAAAGTTCTTCATCAACTAAAAGCCTAAACCACTCGTACGGATCGTCTCCAGGAGTGTCAACCAATAGTCCGTTTTGTTTTGTAAAAGGAATTTGTTTCATACCCTCCGTCGTTTCTTGCCATATATTTGGAATTTCACTGTTCTCTAAATTAAAATTATCTTGTACTGTATTATTTAGTTCTTCTTATACATCAATCTCACTGTCTGAAGTATCAGTTTCCCAAACTATGGCAACAAAAAATATTAATTTCAATTAAAATCACTTGTCTATTATTACACTTATTGCTTACAATCATCTATTTCTTCGGTTTCATCCTCATCAATATCCGAGTTATATAAGAATTGCATCATTTCCTCTATAGTTAAATTTTTTTCGTTTTTCACTTGCACTGTTTTGCGTCTCTTTACACCTGAAGGTCCAGATTCACTTAAATCGGCCATAATAACGCAAAAAATAAGTTTATAAACACACGGAAGCAGTTTTAGACGATAACTGTCAACACTTTCAAAGCTACGTTTGAAAACCGATAAATGGCTTACTAGGTTATGTAGCGATAAACGGTTGCCATCTATTAACAGTATTTATCTTTCATTAAATGCGAACAAGGTTTTCTACATCCCCGAAAACTGCGACGTTTTGTAAATATTCGGAAAGTACTGATGTGCTTCGGGCGCACATGAGCGTCTTACGCATATTACGAAGTCTCGAGGAGGCGCTCATGTGCGCTTTACGCAGCGAAAGGGTTAAGCAGGTATTCGAAACATTTGACTAATCGCACTGGGCGACTGTAATTAGAAACGGATTTTCAGGTAGAAAAATTCGCAAGAAAAGTAAAGCGATATATTATAATATTATTTACAATAGTTGCATTTACTCTTTACATTAAAAAGTAATGCCGACTAGAAATCTTAACTAGATTTCGTAAGCACAGGCTGTTTCTTTGGAAAAGTAAATATTTTTTGTTATTATATATGGATAAAACATGCTTTTTAATATAATAACACGATTCTATTTATAGAAAAACGATTTTTTTCCGAAGCTTTATTAAGGAACGATGTAAATGAAATAGCATTTTAAAGAAGCGAGAACAAGGTATAATATATAAGGTATAATATATCTATGTATGTTTCCAAGTACTTCAGGATTGATTAGCTTTTGATTATTAAATTATAATGAATTTAGTTCAGAAGTGTTAATTGTTATGATATATGTTTAAGTGTAATAATACCTACTATTACTTTCTTTAAACTTTTAATCCCTTTAAAATTACTGTAAGTGCCGTAATTATTGAAACGATTAAAACTTCTTTAGAAAACTGATGGTATAACGGTTATAATTGTATATATTTAAGACCTATTGTATAGTTTGTGTTGTTTCAATTAAATCATTAGGGAATACTAAAAAGATAATATTAAAGTTTGTAATTTTATAATGTTTGTACCTACTTATTATTAAATTATAATATATCGCTTTACATTTCTTGCGAATCTTTCTACCTGAAAATCCGTCTCTAATTATAGTCGCCCAGTGCGATTAGTCAAATGTTTCCAATACCTGCCTAAGGCCCATATCGTTTGAAGTCTAAGTCATTTCTTTTGCCCTCGATAATACATATGTACGCTCGATACGAAGTAATATTAGAACGATTTACATAGGGATTATATGTAAAATCGTTCTAAGATTTCTTCGTGTCGAGCGTATGTATGTGGGAGCAGCTGTCATTTAAGCTAAGCTAATGTCACTTGAGTTTAAAGGACGTATGGTTGAAATATAGGATAACTTTGGACTTTTTAATAGGTCATTGCCTTTTAAGATAAGCTCAAGACATATTTATATCGAATTTGCAAACTTACAGGGACCTGTTAAGCATACACTTTGAAACTGTGAATCACTATTTCGGCTAAAATTGTAGAATCTAGAGAAGGCGATTTTAACGGAGAAAATCAAAACCAATAGATATGTATATCTATAGTAGATCGTAGTGAAGATAGTATTACAGCATTATAAAATTTCTTTATTATCTTCAATTCTTTAAATCTATAAAGGCGGAAGCTACCAACTAAGAGATTCTAATTTCTCTATTCCATAATCTTACAGATGCGTTCATACACTAATTTCGTAATATCTGTAGCAAATCGTGTATTGCACAGATCCAAAATATATCCTAAAGCGAACTACATAGGTATGTACTATTCATAAAACGAACTATCCTCTTAGATAAAGTTTAACGATGCGCTACAGCCGCAGTAGACATATACACAACAAGAAAAACCTACTAATCCTCGATATCCTGTGTATTGGAAAGGATAAATAAATTAGGGTGTAGCCGTCGGCGGTTACCGGTATAAATCGGTCGCGGCTAACTGGATTACAAGGGATCATTCTTTAAAAATCGGAGTGCCTTGGAACTAAAAATCGTCCGCCAACGGAAAGCGAAATTCGGCATCGTATCGGCTTGTTCCCGCCGGACATTCTCTTTTGCTGAAATGCAAGTTTACCGGATTTACCCCTGCGTGAATCCGTGTGTGTGTGTCTAATAAATATTTCACTTTCGATTCGAACTCGGATATTGTATGTTGCACTTATTTTTCTAGATTTAATATCAATATTAGTTTGAAAGTTCTCTAACCAAACCGAGACCAAAATACATTATATAAACTTTGTCTTAGTTTCAGTAATATTCTCCTACTTATATAGGGCGTTGTATAATTCATCCTTCTGTTCAATTACCACAATTTATGCGATTACTTCAAGCAAGTTTAACGGTCCAATATATTTTCCGTTCCAATGTCTGACCACCGATAAGCCGCTTATCCTTAAGAGGACGCTCCGTAAGACAATGCCCGTCGTCCTCCCTACAGCAGTACTTACTAACTTTCAAGACTATTTGACTTTCGGATTGTTAGATCTACAACGGATGCACATGTAAATAGGAATGTATACAGTATTAGGTTGTACATTTCCATACGTGAGCCACGTGCTTGTAATACGATATACCGCCTCATTGTTCTAACTTATGAAGCAAATGGCTGCGGTATCTGGAAATATACATCTTGCTACAATGTAGAAATTTTGCTAATAATTGTTGAAAGCATATTCTATTTTTTAGTTATTTTGGCACTCCAAGGATGGGTTTGCATTATTGCTTGAAGTGCTTCAAATAATCAAAAAAATATTCGGCTGACAGCTGTCAGAAATGCTGACGTTTTAGATTTTGACAGCTGTCAGCGGCACTGCAACGCTAACAATTGCTACGCGTTGTTGGGATTAAACAGCGCTAAAAACTTACAACGCCTGCATACATCATATCTGCAAAATAACAGAATAATTTGATAATTTTCGCCACCAGAAATTTGACACCTGTCATAATTGTCAAATTTGACAAAATGATTTTAGAATGTCATGACTGACAGAAATGTACTTACACGTTAACACGGCAATAGGCATCTGGCATTAGAGCAATATGAACACAAATTCTGTTGTAGCCAATTCTAACAAGAAGTTGGTTTCTGCCATTTGATACTCGTCAAACGTATTGAACGAGAGTTAAATTATCAAAATGGTAAACATATTTTCAACTTACAATTGACAGTGGGAAGAAATGTTTGCATTTTTCCTATAGTTACAACACTAAACATGTTATAATTTAACAACTGACTGAAGTATAGTTTGACACATGTCAGAAGTATTTTAAGTATTAAGCACTGCTAGATAACCAATTTTGGCAATGAAATTTCGAAAATTTCAGGATGAAATTCTTTCTTTATAGTTCGACAAGTGTCAAACACATTTTGATAGTTATTCATGCGGAAAGAGTCAGAAAAAACTGTAATGTCAATTTACTATTTGACATCTGTCAGAAATCGTTTAGTTAGACGGGCTTTAATACGATTCATCGAGTATTCTTCATATCTTTTCATAATTATTTGATGGCTACAATATTTAAAAAATATTATTTACCTAGTACTATTAAGAAAATAAGCAACTTTTACAAATTTAGAAAAACCGTGAAACACAATCTATTACATATAAATTGTTATAATTTGGATGATTATTTCTCAGCAAACCTGTGCTAGTGTGCACCTAAGCTTTTGTTTTCTACATTTTTTGACTTGTTTCGTTCATGTCTGTACGTACTTTACTGTATACGTTGTATCTGTATGTGGGTATATGATATGCTGAAACAAAGAAATATTAGCAAAAAAAAACAGCACATTTATGGTTTGACAGCTTCATGCTTTCTGTAAGTGTTGAAACTATGGAAGATAACTGTTCTGTCCAATTTCACAGCTGCCAGAAACATCTCGGGAGGTGCTGTTGGAAAATAACTGTTATCTTCAACTGAATATTTAATTTTAACGTTTTTGGTTAGGTGTAACATATACTTATACATACATACTACCAGTAAGTGTTGAAATTCACTTTTTCTGTTATTTCTCAAGGTTAAATGTTAACTATAACATGGGAATGAAATGTTAACAGTAACACAGCAGATAGATACTTCCAATTATGCACAAGCTAAATAACATACAGGAGTTTGTATTAGTAGGACTATCAGCATTGTTATTTTCTTAACATGGGATACATATGTACTTGGGGTGAATGTCTCCATTCAGCACAAGCTAACAGTTGCGAGCTGCTATAACTTACTATTAATCATAACAAACTGCTCTGTAGACTTTTCAAGTGTTGGCTACTGTTCAATGTTTGCATTATTCACACATGAAGTTGTCATATTTGGATAATTATGGGCGTAGGTACTCGTAAGTTTTGCTACCAATGCGTATACCAATGGTTATAATTGTTAGGAACAAATCCGATAGGATGTGATAAACAAGTATTTTAATTAGTAGGTACCTCTAGTAAATCAATTTCCCAGTTGTCAATTGTATTTTGATAATAACATGTCAATCAAAATTGATAACTGTCAGAAATATTTTGCTATTTTACCTGCTAAAATATTAGAACTAAATGGTCAATTTGGATGGTGAGAAATATGTACTATGTGTGACTATAAGTGGTTGGCAACATTGAAAAATTCGGTTGGCTTAAGTTTGAATCATATATGCTTTTGGCTTGCTTTCGTTTAATAATAATAATAATAATAATATTTATTTAATCCAAAGGACCACATAGTACATAAAAAATTGTACAGTAGGTATAGGATAAGTCAGTTAACTAATTACGAATACGAAAACTTATCTAAAGAGAAAAAAGAAACAATTATAATAACAATTTTAAAGATAAGTATGTACTTGGAAAAGTACGTACATATACATATACATATATTTAAATACATATAAGCAGCTTGGCTTAACTAGCAAAAATATTCATCTATGCTATAAAAACTTTTTTCAAGTAGGTAGCTTTTTAACGTTCGTGCAAATATTTTGTCATTTCTAATGTTCTTGATCTTCGAATCTAATTTATTAAAAAGTTTGATACCAATGTATACGGGATTATTCTCATAGGTGCTGGGACTGTGTCTAGGTATAACGAAGTTATAACGAAGTTACTGGCCTCCCTTGTGAAATAACTGTGAAAATTATTATTCCGCAGAAGTTCGAATTTCATAGATTTCACTAAAAGCACAACTTCGTAAATGAAAATGGAAAGGAGTGGCAGCAGATCATGCTGTTTAAAGAGATTCCGGCAAGAACTTCGTCGCGGAACACCCAACATAGAGCGAATAGCTCTTTTTTGTAATTAAAATACTCTAGTACTAACATAACTAGAACCCTAGTACATGATACCATATCTAATTCGAGACTCAAAACATGCATAGTAATAATTCTTGACCACTTCCAACGAAGTCAATTCAGTAAGTCTGTATAAAACGTAGCAAGCTTGAGACAATTTAGTACAGAGCATATCCACGTGACTGTGCCAGCTCAGATCACTCCCAATACACAGGCCCAAGAATCTAGTGTTCTCAACTTGTTGGATGGCACGACCATCAACCCCTAGAAGGTGACAAGACTCGGTTACTTTCCTTCGGGGCGTGAAATTAATAAAGTTTTACTGGTGTTCACCTCTAGTCCATTGTTGTTAAACCAGTCAATGAACTTGTCAAGAACAGACTGCATAGACATTCTTAAGCTAGAACTGTCAGTGTGTGCTGCTCCATAACTGATGTCGTCGGCATACATCACAAGATTATTACTATCAATAACGTGAGGAAGGTCATTTATAAAAAGTATGAATAGAAGCGGTCCTAAGATTGAACCCTGCGGGACTCCAGTTTTTATTGGTTGTTCACACGAAGTTTTGTTGTTTAGTACCACTACCTGCTTTCTATTTGAAAGGTATGACGTTAGCCAGTCGTGTATAACACCTCTTAACCCAATACCCTCTATCTTCATCAGTAACCTATTGTGACTAACAAGATCGAAGGCCTTAGAGAGATCCATAAATAAGCCCATGCATTTCTTATTATCGTTTATGTACTCATAAATTTTTGTCATGAAGAAACTAATGCCGTACGAGTGGACCTTCCCTTTATGAAACCGTGTTGAGCGCTATGCAGAATATTATTTATCTCCAAAAATGTAAATATTTTGTCAAATACTATCTTTTCCAGGATTTTGGCAACATTACTTAGTATCGAGATTGGCCTATAACTGGTGACTTGTTTAGGATCCCCTTTTTTAAAAATTGGAACGACTTTCGCTGTTTTGAGCACATCCGGGAAAATTCCTACTTCCAGTGACCAGTTGATAATACTCGCTAGGGGGTATTTTATAATGTGCGCACACCTGTTTTGACAATTGTTCGACAAATGGACACTTAAAAATCAGGCATGCTAACATAAAGTGTTGCCAATCTAAGTGGAAAATTGTCAATGATTTATACTCGCCCGTTATTAGAAAACTGATCTTAGAATTTAAGAGGAATTTTGACAGTTACACATTTGACGAATCTGAGACAAATAAATAATCTACAGTTGTCAGAAAAATTTTGATAGTTTCATTTCCTAAAACAGTAGGAAGAAGTTGTATTCAGAGTTAGACATCTGTCAACGTCAAAATACACCGCCTTTGTACAAAGTTTGACAGTTTTAGTTTTACAATTTCACAGATGTCAGAAATAGGCTGTTGTAACTGTCAGAATGTCAGCTGTCAAACTTTATCCTAGACTATCATTGCTGTCACAAATATCTCCGTAAGGACTCTGGCATTGACTGGCCAAAATTTAATTTTATAGCAATCGCATTAGAGTGCTCTGAAGTATTTTGGCTTAACGCTGATAATTGCTTATATTCACTTATATTGTCACATTTGTCAGCTGTCATGTTTTGACAATAATAAAAATGTTACTGAAATCTGATAAATGTGCAAATATGTATTCCAAAAATAAAACTGTATACTACAATTGCGACCGTAAAGTGTGAACAAATATATTTTTCTTCCATAAATTGCAAAACTGACCAAACATTTATCTTTCATCTCAAACAATATTAATCCTGTTTTTATAGCGTCTCTTATTGACTAAATTTGAAAGTTGCGAATTAACGAGAATCCTGTCATGCATATTGTACAAAGCAAATATCCAAGTTCAGAGAACGTATGCGTTGCAAATTTTCTTTGAAACAGTTACGAAACAAAGACGATTATTGTCTATCTACGGTGACGTTTATACGAATCTTTTCGTCGTTACTGGAACGAAAAAACATCTATGGTCTATTCACCTAAATTCCCACGATACCTCAACTTGCGTCAGCTCAAGGAAGTCCTGTGTTTGAACTGTAAATATCGGAGAAACTTGATAACCAGGAGAAGAAAGAACGTGTAGAGTTGACGCGGAAAAGGAGTTTTTATCTTATCTACGCCAGTTTTTACCTAAATAATGTTCGTAAAAAAAGAAATAAGACGTTTCCTGTAAGTGATGCAATAATAAATTTCCTCTTCTAATCTATCAGATATTATTCATAGAAGCAAATTAATTCACTCATATATTTATAATAGAATTGCCGAAGCCGATTGTTTTCCTACGAAAATTCGTAGTGTTATCCCATTGTTGCCTAATCGTACCACACCATGTCATAAGTATTAAAATAAACAAGAGTGTACGACGGTGGAAATAACGTAAAAAAATAGAGGGGACGAAATCGAGTGACATTGTGAACTTATTCAGATCGTCGTATCACCGGCCAAAACTAAAATTCGTTTCCGGTCGCCGAGACGTCGGTCACGTGCCCAGGCGTCACCCTCTTCGGGGGGTCACGTGTCAAATAGGCAATCAAAAATTATTTATCGTAATTCCGTCGTTTTTTAACCATTAATTATTGTGCCATAGGTGGAAGTGCTTGATTATATACGGTATAATTATAGCTGTGGGAAGATCGGTCTCATCAACTAGCAAGAGTATTCACAAATGGGAAATTCAAATATAGGGTTCAGGTGATTTATTTGTGTTGATAATTATGTTGGTAACTAATCAGTGAAATATTCTTTCAATGAAGAATGGAAAGTTTGAAAATGTTCTGGAAGGAATTAGTGCTTTCAGTTGAAGAAAGAAGGTTTATTATTGTGGTTGAAGGGAGTTTGTTGCGTCAGGTGACTGTTCTATTATCGAAGGCTAGACTCACAGTAATATAGTCTTCTTATGTCCGATTTTGCGTATCCTCAAACCACGAAGTGCTTACAATCTTGCTCCATATTTACAGCATAGGAATCTGCCACTTGTGCGGGTTACTCCAATACCCTGACAGGTTTTCCCCATACGCAGATTCTCCGATCAAGTAGATCTTCTCTCTGGTCAAAGGCTGAATACAATGTTCCCCAGCTTTCCTGTTCTTGATCCCCAATTCAGAGACTGGATACACAATAAAAATAAAGATACTCTTACCAGGATCCAGCTAGTCTTCTGGATCTTTAGCCCCTCCAAGGACCCGATCAATGGATTCTCCCACCAAGAGTCCATTTGAAGCGTTCCTCTGATCGAATGCTGGATACAAGGTCCTTAGCCTTCTTCCTACTGAGGCTGCATGAGAATTGATTGTATTATCTTCACGATGCAACTGGTTCAGCGCTATCTGAAGCTACAGTTGCCTGGTGTGACTTAGAATCTAACTCCATCAATTGAAGGGATAGATCCTGTTAGGTGTTAGTCAAGGTCCAGCTTCTCTAAATGCTCGAATTAGAATGAGTTCCTGAAAAGTGACTCTTTTTGAAAACTTCCTCTGTCCGTCATCGTCACGTAATCCCACCGAAGGAAAGAATTTGAATCTCTGAGTTGCATACAAACTCCGGTGCTAAAACTGTCACACACAGCATCAGATTTTGGATGCCACAAGCCTTTTCATCTCTGATTTGCTGGCATTGGACCAGATCAGAATATTATATCCTAATATGGTACGGAAAACACCATCCCATCAGAAGTTTGATCCTTAAATTCAAAGAACTTTTCCGGTACAATAAAACAGCCAAAACTTCGTGTGTACGTAAGAATTGAAACAACTATTCTGGGAAAAGGCCGTCGAAGGTCAGCCTCGTTTGCAATATTATGCCTGGCAAGGAGAAAATTACATTTTTTGGAAAATTTTATGGCCACACATTACCGGCATTCATTATCGCAACTCTCAAACATTGCCAATTTGGCCAAAAAAGACCAAAATAGCGGTGGACCCAAGAGCGAAGTTTGGGAAACGCCAGTTTAGATGTAGCTAGAATTAGAATGATCATAGTAGGCTTTACATCAAAGCTCTCCATTCTGAACAACAGACGGAATGACTTGGATCCAACGAATTGTGGACTTCTTCTCCGAATTTCTCATCATCGCGTACATGCTTGACGGTTTTTGGACGAGTCAAATAGGAAACTTCTTGGTTTTGATCTCGATGATAAGGAAGCGCCCTTGTCGCGTTTATGGAAGATGAAGATGCCTTTAGAGATTTGGGAGATAGTGATAACTCAGTGTGGTACCTATTCAGGATTTCGACGGAAAATCTTTTGAGGGCAGTGTTGGGCATGCTATCGTTTTCGGTTACCTGACTGTTCTTATCAGCATCTATTGCTCTCAGCACTTCCTTTGGATCGCGAGGTGTGGATTTCAATGCATGGTAGACACGCCCAAGATATTTCGCGAAGCCATTTGCACTATCCTCAGTGGAATGAACTGGATTTGGTTGACCGTGAAGTGTGCCACTGTCAGGGCCATGCTGTTTTTCATGGTTGGTGTTCAAAACTCAGCACAAGAATTCATAATTCAATTATGGAACTCTTCGATTGCGTGACATCTGGTTTTGAAATAGTATTTTGCAGATATGGAATAAGAGACATTCTAAAATGATTAAATCTAAGCTTTTTGCAAGAAAATTAAAAATTCTGGTATCAAAAAATTGTTGCGAACAGGTCTGTTTTGTTGGCAATATATACCGAAAGTTCATCATCTTTTGGTTCAAAAATATTGGCCTGATAATTGGTTTCCTTGTATCTGCTAGTCAAAATAATTTTAAAAATATAAGCCTTCATGATTTGAGTTTATGTTTGACAGCTGTCAGAATTTGAAGTTTTGAAAAACTTGGAAATCGTTGGAGCATTCTATGATTGGAACATCAAATAAGAGCAGATTTTACCAATTTCATTTCGATATTACTATAATAAATTCTACTATGAGAGTATACACACACAGAGTATGCAACACCCTGTATATACTACATATAGTTGATGAAAAACTTTGCAGATGCTACAAGTGTTACATTAAAATTTTGTAAATAAAAAATTTAGACGATTTTGAAGGTGTTTTTTTTTCAGTTAGCCAATCTACGTAACGCGCAAGCTAATGCCCTCTTAGAATGCGAAAGTACCAGACATGATCCGGGAGTTGAAAGTCGAATCGTTCGCAATAAAACTAACCGTTTCTGTAACTGATTAGTGACAAGTAGGATCGGTAGCAGTCACTAATGAAATGAATAGGCGCGCTAAAGTGGTCATGCATTAGTCCTAATCCGATTATGACGAATATTACAGACGCAAGCTTCAATTTTTTCCAGTTAGTAGCGTCCCGATAATGATTGTAGTTCGTTTGCGGTTCCAGTCTAATTGAGTCTTCGCGCTCCGTTAATAATTTCCAATAATTGCCGGTGTTTGCTGAACTCATAACGCGTTCAACTCACCGGCATTGTTACATATACTGTATATGGCGTATAATGTCACATGATCACGTGAAACGGATCGCTCGACCAGTGCAGATCCGGACTATAATTGAACGGGTAAACTTCGATATTCTTTCGATATTGATCTGCAGGTTACCGTATGGCTGTATGCATACATACTCGTAGTAATAATGTGTGCTGGTTTATGTGCGAGTTAAATTTCAACAATCAAAATATGAACTAATTTTTATTTTTTATCAAAGTTTCGTTTTTCTTTTGGTGATCCATTTCTTTAGAAATTATTAAAATAATCGAGAAAGTACAAATAAATGAGGCCAAATTGTGCCATTTTTTTTTATGTAGTAGTTAAAAATAAAACAGAAGACATCTATATTTTTCTATGGCTACATTTACTGGGGGCTGTACCAAAATATAATACAGAATTAGGAAAACAGCCTTACTAAAATACTAATTCGATTGGCTTAAGTTTTCTGCAGAAAGCAAAGAAGACCTGCTCTCAGAATGAGGACAAGGATTTTGAACAGATATTCTTAACACTTTTCAAAGCCAGCTTCTATCTAATTCATACTTTTCAACTCTGAGCATAAGTAAAGGTGGTGTTCATAGCAAACGCTAGCCACAGAGCCAAAATCCTATCGCTCCATCAGCTTGAAAACTCAACTTGAAAATTCACCTTATCTGCCTTATCTAATTTGGTTGATAAGATTGAAAAAAAATGGTGGACATTCATTGACAACACCCTACTGAGATCCATTAAAAATGAAGGATTAAACTTGTTATCGTTAAATGGTTCAAGTCAACGCCCAAAAGTAGAATCATATCTCCACTTTCAGTGACTATCCACATGCAGAGTAGCCTTCAATTAATGATGATGGGTTCAATAAATGGTCAAGGTGCTTGCAAGAGCAATATGCAGAGAAAACGTCGATGATGTTTTATTTGAAATTTTATTTCTTCATTGCTTGAGGGTACCGAAGATGAATGGGAACCTGAGAATCTCATTGCAATGGCAAGTCTGGCCTAGCATCATGGTGAAGATGCTATTAATGTATCGACAAAAAGAGTCACAAATAATAGCGGAGAATGCTTTTGTCCGATTTTTTTGACTTCTGTTGTTAATCTAACACTACTTCCTATTTTTTGATTTTAACAGGAAGTGGACCTGCAGGTAGGGGATCAGCTGAGGAGGAGGCCAAGTATCCACGAAGCAATTTTACTGAAGGCTTCGTATTGGCTAACACACGTTAGGTAGCGAGTGTACTTTTTTGCCGTTCTTTTGCCTTATATTTGGTCTAAAATTGGTTCATCGTTGACCGTTATGGCAATGCCAGTTTCGTTTGGGATGAAGTACTGATCGAAGATTGAGTCAGTCCAAAATTGGTCTCAAATCTGGTTCATCGAAAAATGGACTTCGTCACTCAGACTGTTTTTTTTTGCAAAATTTGAATCACGTTCGAACTGTTCTAAATTTCCATCGGCGCATACATAGCGAGTATTGGGTCCGTTACCTTGAATTTCTGGATCAGTTGGATTTGAGATAGATGTAGAATCGAGTTCTGATATAAGATTTTTCAAGTTGAAGTGACAGAAAAGTCAGAAAAAGCTTTAGACAACGACATAAAATGTACTGCCTGAAGTTTTCCCGTACATTCCAACGCACATCAGG
>SMLS01058142.1:0-16631 GCA_004785975.1 Popillia japonica
TCGATCGTTTATTTTATTAATGTATAATTTTGTCTTTAGAATATATTTTATATACCGGTTATTCACGCTATACGGCACGGAATATTGTGGCGAAAATACGTGGTTTTCAAAAAGTTTTTGGGATATATGTAGGTCTATTACGGGTACTTTTTAAAATTATTTTCATATGATACAGGGTGTCCCAAAAGGTCTAAAGGTATCAAAGTTGGTTTTTTTTAATGGAACACAATGAATGATATTGCATTTCTGGATTCGCCGATCAAAATAAGTAGCTGTTTTAATCAGGTTTATTATGCCCAAACCTTAAAGTTTCTTCGGTAATTTGAATTTTCTCCAAATCTAACCTTATTTGGTTTAAGAGGAAGAGCAGCTACTTATACAGTAGCCGATCTTAAACCTTTTGAGATGTAATTTGCGATAACTTTTGTGTTAATTATTTCTCAATAAATTTGGTATTGTTTATTATTATTATGATTTGCAGATTTCAACTACTTAAGAAGTTAGGTAAGTGAAATTTGCAATAAAGTGTACCAATCGATCATATTTTATATCCCAATTATAATAAAGTTGCCATGTTATACAGAGTGTCCAAAAATTCAAAGTAATCAAATAAGAACTTTAAGTGTCTATAACTCGATTAATTTAAATAAGACGCCATATTTTTTAACGTACGATTTGGTGATTTTTAAATAAATTGTTAATGTATTTAGATGCCTGTGGTATTTAAAAATGTCTGATGATTTAGAATTATAAGAATAATAATGAAGAATATTTTTTCCAGTATTACAACACTCCATGTCCAGACACTTACATATTTGTTTTTGAAAACTACTGCCAATTCTGGGTAACATCTGTGGGGTTAAAGTTTCAAATGCGTTTCTTATGCGTATTCCTATATCGTGCAGTATCGACGGCGTATTATAGACAATTCTTTTTACATATCCACATAAAAAGAAGTCTGGTGAAGTTAAGTCGGGATATCGTTATTATTTGAATATTGGTGTGATGTTCACAATGAAGATTTACACTAAAGAAGAGCGCATTAATATGATCTTTATTCTTCTATAAACTAAATTTTTCATTGGTTTCTCGAATCTATGCTCATAGGTTTCCTGTAAGAAATCATCCCAAGCCAACCGTTTTTGAGAGACTATTATTCAGAAAGTAACTTCTTGCCCAGAGTTGGCAGAGGTTTTCAAACACTAATATCTAAATGCCTGAAAATGGACTGTTGTATCATAAATTACATTCTAAGCTTCTGAATACTTGTAACGATATTGTTCATTATTATTCTTATAATTGTAAATTTTCTGATATTTTTAAATACCACAGGCATCATACGTTAATAATTTATTTAAAAAACACCGAATCGTACAAAAAACTATTATTTGGCGTGTTCTGTAAAAATACAATGGCTTTTGTATAAATACCATTCGATAGATAATTTCCTACACATTTCCTGGTAAGTTAAAAAATATGGCGTCCTATTTAAATTAATCAAGTTGGCACTTAATTAATTTTAATTTTTGGACAGCCTGTATAAGATGGCAACTTTATTATAATTGGGATTTAAAATATGATTACACTTCATTGTAAATTTCACTTACCGAAAAAACCTTAAGGTTTAATAAACCTTATTAAAACATCCACTTATTTTAAACGGAGAATCCAAAAAAGCAATAACATTCATAGTGTTCCATTAAAAAAAAAACACAACTTTGATACTTTGAGAGCTTTTAGGACATCCTGTATAATATGAAAATAATTTAAAAAAGTACCCCTAATAAACCGGCATATATCCCAAAAATCAAACTTTTTGAAAGTCACGTATTTTCGGCACAATATTCCGTGCCGTATAGTGTGAATAACCCTGTATTTAACAATTTATTTAGTTTGTTTTCATTTATTGTCTCGTTATTGACATACCTMCTCATCCAATAAAATMTAAYTAAAATATRRAATATGTATTAAATAAATAGTCTATAAAAATTCTCAAACTGAGAACTTCGATGTATTTACGATTCAGTGTTATAATATCGATGCAAATGAATGCAAGTAGAAGGATTAATAGGGGCAATTTCATACAAATAAACGAGATAAACCGCCTATGGCTATTGTAGCGAATTCTTAGAAGTGTTGCACTTCATTTTCACAGTTCTGTACAGTATTGTATTTGCATGTTTGAATCCTTCAATTTCATTTTATTCCCGAAATTGAACTAAATCAGACGCAACCGCACAAAACAAAACAAAAAATTTTACGCTTCGAGTTCGCAGAGAAAATTTTGGTAGTTTATTTATTCCAACAGATAAAGTGAGCGCACCGCAGATGCATGTGAGACAGACGTACTTGCGCGCGCTTGCAAGTATTAAGTTGGTAGGGGAATCGAAAATAGTTTCTAAAATTGTCGTTTCTCCCATAAACAGATTTTAATACACTGGATTGCAAGTCTTTATAAGTTTATAGTCAATGCTACAATTGTATCATTGTATTCCTTTTTCTTTCAATATACATATATTAATAATACTGGGCGCTTATTCGATAACCCTAGACAACGATACATAACCCTACATATACATATATAGATAGATAGATGTATTTATAGTACAAATGATGATCTTGAAAATATGAGCTAGAGAAAAATGCTACTTGTTATTTATTTTAAGACATTCAACAGTTTTATGAAGTTACAATTCGTATGTTCTAATCTTTTATATTGATAGTGTTGATACATAACATCACGTGTTCTGGCATCTATCGGTGATGCTGGTGTCATTCAAACATTTAATGGTGCACAAACTAACAGTATTGATAATAACCCACACGACAGAACGTATTTGTAATTGTGTGTAAGTAGATTATAAAAACGACATTACTTTTAACTTACGCAAATAACATTTATTATATTTCTTGAAGGGTAGGTAAGTACAAATAAATAAAATATGTATAATATAATCACATACGAATTCTGTAACTTTAATTTGTGATATTTATGCATTTCTATGCAGAATTATTAACATTGATAATAAAAACAGTTACCTACATTAAATATATTACAGTATAAATTACATCACAGTTTCAGCATTCACATCTACAAAAATAACTTCGGTGGTAATTTCTCCAGATGAGCACCCGGATGCGGCTCCGTGTTCGAGGCCGTTTCCGGGAAAGTTGTTTCATGTAGTTGTCGTAACTATCCAACGTCTTGCGTTGCAGTTAATGTACTGACGGTTGTTCCGTCCTAGGCATTTATTGGGTTTTGTGTTGTTACACATGGACCATCGTGAGAAGGGTTTGAGCGAAGTGGTATCTGCACCGCCAGAAGAGTTACTTGTACTGTTACCTGTCATCAAATAAAACGCCTGGTCAGTAAATTATTTATTTGAATTACATACGCGTTTGTATATTGCTGCTTAAGTGCTATACTTTCAATTAATATCGCCACAAAATTAACATTGAAATAATAATTATATAGAGATATTAAGTTATTTTACCTCGTTCTTTTAGGCGAAAGTAAGTCTTTAGTTGAATACATCTATACATATTTACATATCTTTATTAGATACAGTGTGTCTCACTCTAGACGGCACCACCCCAGTATTTTTGTAATATATTGTCGATTTAATTTTTTTTAACATCTGATTATACCTTTCACTAAACTGTAATTTTAGAGCATGTTACTTTCCCCATCACAGTAAAACGCTAGCTTACTGCGATTTAAAATAAACAGTAAAATTGAAGAAGTCATATTAGGGATTATTTTATAAAAAAAATTATGTTAATAAAAGTTGTTCAGAATCCTTTAGACAAGCTAAATCCAAAATTTTATTAAAAACAAAAAATCTTGAAAATTTTTCCCCAAGTACGGATAATAGAAGACGAATAGAAAAATATATCAGTGCTAATGACGATTTAGTTGAAAATACTGTTATTTAAGCAAATAAGCATCGTTTTTTTATTATTATTCTACCGAATTCAATTAATAAAATTAAAATCATGACAAACTTGTAATATTATTTTTCGAATTATCCGAATTTTCAAGATTTTTTGTTTTTTATGACATTTTGGATTTGGCTTATTTAAATGATACCGAACAACTTTTATCACACAGAATTTTTTTCTAAAAAAAATCCTAATATGATTTTTTTAATTTTGCTGTTTATTTTAAGTCGCAGTAAGCTAGCATTTTACTGTGATTGGAAAAGTAACATGCCCTAAAATTGCTGGTTACTAAGAGGTATGATCAGAAACAAGACATTTTTTAAATCGATAATATATTAACAAAATACTGAGGTGGTGCCATCTAGAGTGCGACATACTGTATATGTATATTCAGTTTGCTTGAGAAACACAAAGAAGCAGTAACGTCAAACTTAATTTGTTAAATAAAACGTTTATAGAACATTTTGTAGTGTAGAACTGTTTGAGGCAATTTCGGAGATTCTGGAAGTGTTAGCGAAAATTATAGACATGTTTTATTCTCATGGTTTCTTACAATATTTACAAGTACTACTCGAATATAAATGTGTTTGTTGACAACTAACTAAACCGTATAGATCATGTTAAAACGAATTTCCAGTAGTTCTTTGTGTTTGCTATTTTTGCTTTCAGAAAATTGTTTGTTTAAATTTATGTTAAATGCGTATGCATATGTACTTACATATATTACTCGTGCCCGACTTAAGACCTAACATTTTTGAAAGATATACAGTTCCTATATAAATTGTGGAGCTCAAAATTATCGTCATTTCAGACACGCCCACCCACTTTTGGAAATAGTAATGAATATATAAATTTTGATTTTTTTGTTGTAGTGGCTTAGCTATTCTTTATACACTTTTCCAATAAATCAACACATAATGTAGTAAACGAAAAATATTTATTTTAATTGCTAATAATTTGTACTGGTTGGCGTTGATTTGAAACAGCTTAGCATATGATGTTCAGTTGTCAAATTTCTGCTAACATTTGGTGATGTATTTGGTGTTAGTTAGTTAAAATTACATAGGTACATGCAATAATCATTTAATTAATTATCAGTTTTACTGCATATTTATATTGCGTTTTACTTTGGTAAAGCTATTTTGCTGTTTTCTTATTTTATGTTTTCGTCATCATGCAACGCAAATTGCGAAATACGACGAAAGAAGAACGTACGCAGGCCTTGGTTGTGACAGTTCAAATGAGAGCCTTATTCTGCAGGTTTACCCGTGGTTTTATTAGAGGAAGGCTGGAGTTATTGCCGAATAGGAGAAAGGTTCGGTGTGGAAAGGAATAGGGACACCGGTAATTATGTCGGACGATCTGGACGACCGACGTATGTAGACATCGTGCCACAATCCCATTGCTTTTTGTGACTTTATGCTCTAAGATAACGATCCGTTACAAGTAGATGTTTACAATCTTAACTACAGGAAGTTCAATGATACTTGAATTAGGTAGAAAACAGTTCGTACACGAAGAGAAGCTAATTTGGTATGTCGTGTGCCTGCCCGAGGTCCAGCCTTGTCCGTAGAACAATCAACAAGAAAGTTTGCTTGAATTTTGCTTGCAATCATGTGAATTGGCTGCAGGTCGACTAACGACAAGTTCTCTTTACAGACGAATCCAGGTTTTGTCTTTATAAACTGTGATAGACGTGTTCATGTGTACAGACGACCAAATGAACGATATGCTTAGTGCAGCATTCTGAATACCACCACAGTATAACTAGTAAGGACATTTGACCAATTTTCATTGCATCGGTTTTTGTGTGCAGAAGCGATTAGTTCATCTTAACAATATGGTGATTTGTTTATGTTTTGTGTTTTGAGAAGAATTTAATGTTCATAATTATTTATCCTGCTGTTTAATAAAGAAGTGTTCGGTATATATTATACCATTTTTGTTTATATATGTATATAGTGTAGTGCGTAACGTGTATATAGTATAGGAATAAGTGTAGTCAGCTAGGTACTTTTCGTAATTTAGTTTGTTTTATGTATCTTATTACTAAACCTTTTTACCTTCAATATGTATGTAATAACATACTTTTAATATTAGAACTTTTGCGTTTAACTTCCCCTAAACCTTCCAATTAAATTGAATAAATAATTATATTATAAACAAGGGTAATAATTACAGTCACCTTTTATATTGCAGTCCCTATCATTAAATTAAATTGACTTAATTTACATAAACTTTATATAATTCTTATTACTTCAATACCCATTCAAGATCATAAAAATACTTTTTCCTTTTAACATTATCAAAATAATTACCATTTTCGCGGTTTCGCATGTATTCTATTTTATTGCTTTGGTCATCCTGTTAAGATGCCCCTAACTTCACTGTATACTTAAAGGCTATTCAAAAATATACATAAAAGATCAAAGGTGCCGACACAAATGTCCTTACTGGTTATACAGTGATACCACATTATTTGGCGGAGGTTCTGTAATGGTCGGGGGAGACACGCACGGATTTAGTTGTGTTAAACAATGGAAATCTTAATGCTGATCGGTACATAACGGACATCTTCCAAGACTATGTTGTGCCATTCGCGCCTTATATCGGACCAATTTTAATGCAAGATAATGCGAGTCGCACAGTGCTCGCATAGTTCAAAATTATCTTGAGGCTGTTGGAATCAACATAGCCAGCAAGCCTACAAGAAGTCCAGATCTCAATCCAATAGAGCATGTCTGATAGACGCCTACAAGGTTATTCCAACCCCTGCCAACAACCTAGAAGAGGTGGGGCGCTGAAATTTAGAATGGATTGGAATAGAATGACATATGACTCTATTACTATTACTATAGGCACACAGGTATATTCCTATTTGTTGCCAACATTGAAAAAAGAAAAACATTCTAATATGCATATTTCACACTCCCTCTCGATTTATACTTCGCAGAAGTTCTAAATCGCTTCACAAAAAAATATGCTTTTTAACATTCAATTTAAGCAGTTTAAACCATTATCTCTACATTTTACAAATTTCAGTTTACACAAGGATTTCGTCAATATATCAGCTACATTGTCTTCAGATTTTACATGTTTGATGGTAAATACATTGTTTACAAATAAATCTTTTATAAAGGGGAACTTAATATCAATGCGTTTACTTCTTTTAGAATTTTCATTGTTCTTAATCATGCATATTGCACCCAAGTTGTCTATTAGTAAAACACTCTCATTGTCTTTTACACCAAGGTCACTTAAAATGCCTTTTAAGTACACTAACTCTTGAGCAGTTAATGCCGCCGCAACGTATTCTGATTCTGCAGTTGAAAGTGAAACACAGTTTTGCTTTTTTGAATACCATGAAATACGATTTCCGCAATAGAACACGACACTTCCACTTACACTCTTTCTATCTTCATTATCACCTGCCCAGTCCGCATCTGAATATACCTGTAGCACTGCATCACCTTTCTTGTATTCTAATCCCATATTTCTTGTTCCTTTCAAGTATCGTAACACTCGTTTAGCTGCTTTCCAAGTTCCTTCTGTTGGTTTTTCCAGAAATCTGCTACGCACTATACATGATATCTAGCCTGGTTGTGATAGCTAGATACATTAGGTTTCCTATCAATTGCCTGTATGGAACGTTCACAATTGCATCATTATTATTGTATTTGAAATTCGTTTCCATAGGCGTAGCAACCGCGTTGCAATTTTCCATGTTAAAAGATTTCAAGACCTTTTCGATTGAAGCAGTTTGTCTTATTTTTAAAGTATTCTTATCACGTTCTATTGACATTCGTAAAAATTCATCTGACCTATTTCCTTTCCATTAAACTCCCGTTTTAACCATATTATACATTGTTGTATTTCCTTGTCTTCTCCTGTAATAATGATATCATCTACATATATTACTAACCATAAATTTTTCTTATAATATAAACATGAATCATAACTGGATCTGGTGAAACCATATTTAGTTGCCTCCACATTGCGTTGTTCCAGCTTCTTGGTGAATCTTTCAAGTCGTATAAGGCACGATTTAATTTAAATACAGTATTTTGACTTGCTTTAACACCTTGGGGCGGTTTGATGTATACATCAGTTTCATACACACTCTTATAGTTGCCATCCTTGCCACTGGAGCATATAGTGCATCCATTGGATCTTCATTATTTATTTGGTAACCTTTAGCCACTAGTCGGGATTTCTTTGTACCATCATCTTTGGTTTTAAATATCCATTTACAATCCACCGCTGTCTTGCCATTTGGAAGGTTTGATTCGGTCCACGTTCCTAGTTTTTGTTGTGTACACACAGATCACCGATGTTATAATACTTTTAGTTAATCAAACATTAACGGGTTCCTAAACACTTTATTGGGATACAGACAGAATAGTACATACCATACCGTTGCCGCTACATTACTGCGCTTGCGCTCAACGCGTCTATCCTACATTCGCTATTCATGTGTACCAGTGGTACCAATATCCTAATTACAAAATACCTAAACATAACAGTTTTTTATGAGAATTCAATTCTTTCTCTATTGATTCTCTCCACTCCTGGTATTTCATCGCGTCTTCATAAGAATTTGGGTCCATTTCTCTAGTTAATAAACAGTACGCTGTATAGTTGTAATATTCTACTACTACTACATCTAAATAGTCGGGCCTTTTCACTGTTCTTCTTAATCTAGTAGTTTTTTCTGTTTTATCTGCTTCAGTGTCTCTATTTTCATCTTCACTTATATTCTGAGTATCAGCTTCTAGTTCGCTATTTTCTATGTCTTCTGTAGTTTCATATTCATCTACCTGTGCATATATCTTTTTCCGGTCAAAGTACCTATTCATAATTTGTTGCGTTTTCATCGAATTTTGTATCCGTTGCTCTGATTATTTCATTTGTAGAAGGGTCCCAACGACGATAGCCGCCGCCACAATATCCAACTATAATAGCGGGCTTCGCTCTGGGATCAAGTTTGCTTGGTTTTGGTAAATTCATTATCCACACTTTGGAGCCAAATACTCGCAGCTTTGATAAGTCTTTTCTTCCATACCACAATGTAGCTGGGGTTAAATTTCTGTCTTTATGTGCATTGGTAGGACTTCTATTTAATTCATAGCTGAGCAGTAAATTGCTTCTCCCCAAAGAGTTTTCGGTAATTTGGTATCTACAACTTTTGTTCTCACTTTGTCCATTAGTGTCCTATTCATTCTCTCTGATTTCCCATTTTGCATCAGTCTGTAAGGAATTGTGTATTCAATTTGTATGCCTTTTTTGCTGCGCCATGATTTAAAAACATTTGATGTAAATTCCCTTCCATTGTCCACTCTTATTCTTTTAGTTCTTTTCCCATGTTGTGTCCTAATAAGATGTATAAATTCTTTAATATTTTCTTCAGCTTCGTTTTTTGATTTTAGCAACTTTACAATAACAAAATGTGAAAAGTCATCTATTAGTACTTGAAAATATTTCTCATCATTACTGCTTGGAGTTACTGGCCCACTGATGTCAGAGTGAATTAAGTCTCCTATTTCTTTTGTGTAGGTTTGAATTCGTTTAAAGGACCTTCTTGTTGCTTTTCCTTTTAAGCACTGTGAGCATTTATCATTTGAGAATGGTAATCCTAACGATTTTAATCCGTTTTTATTTAAATGTCCAAATCGCTTGTGCCAAATGTTTTTATCATTACCAATTGCTGCATTACAAGATTCATTTTCCACTGTTAATATTGCTAAATTGTTCTCATTAATTTCTCCCTTAATTGTAAAATCTTTCCCCTTAATGATTGCTGTATCTCGTTTAAATATGACTTCATATCCTTTTTCTATTAATTTTACTACAGATAATAAATTATTTCTCATGCCATCTACTATGAGTGCTTGGATTGTTAAATTATTACCTTGACATTGTGTCTTATATTCACCAGCTTCTTTTGCGGTCATTATTAGTCCGTTTGCTGTTCTTATGTTTATAGGGGGCTGAACTTTTCTTATATTTGACATATATTTTTGCATTGTTTTCATCACATAATGATTTGTAGCACCGGAGTCCAATATAAACATATTTTTATTTTCTAATGAATCACATGTCATCGCCACAAATGAGATATTTGTTTCCGTTTGATTCGCACTTTCATTCTTTTGTTGCATATCTCTTCTATCTCCAAAGTTTCCAGTTCTTCTTGCTCTTCTCCCTCTGTTATTAAATGCACCTCTTCTAAAATTCTTCTTAATTTGACATTCATAGCTCTTATGGCCATTTTGATTACATTTAAAACATATAACTTGAGTTGCATTAAACGTTACTTCACCATCATGATTTTTCGAGGTTTTATTAGGCTTTTCAGTTTTCAATTCTTCATCTAAAAACCTACTTTTTACAAATTCCATAGATAATTTATCTGGAGCTAATGTCTCAATTGCAGTAATAACCGCACTGAATCTGTCACCTAATGTTAATAGTAAGTGGGATATTTTATCGCTTTCATCTAGTTTAGAGCCAGCTTGTTCTAAATCGCGGATCAACTTATCAAATTTTAAGAAATGATCTTCCAATTTGCTATCTGCATTACATTTTAACAAAAGTAATTGCTTCTTTAAATGTAGTTTTGTAAAAATACTCTTTCGTTCAAATAAATTTGCTAATACTCTCATCATCTCACCTGTTGTTTTCAGATCTTTAACTAAATCTAGATGTTTGTCAGAAATGCATCTTATGATTAGAGATTTTGCTTGCACATCTCTCTTCATAAAAGCTACCTTTTCGTCGTTATCATTAAAATCCTCTTCCTTTTTTACTAATACATCTTTTACTCCCTTTTCGTCTAATAACGTTTCCACGCGAAACTTCCAATTACTGAAATTTCCTGTTTCCAGCTGAGGTAAGTTAACTATAACATTTTGATACGCCATTTCTTTTGTTCCTATTTATTAAGTTTCTATTCGTTCAATTTGACAGAAGAGAAACACACAAGTGCACACAATAACCAGCTTAATCGCATGACCTGGGCCCATAATCTTTTTGTTATTGTTTTTTATGAACTTCAATGAAGACACACATTTCCATTTTCGAACATTTTAATAACTTAAAATACGTTACACATTAGTATAAAAGTTGCTACCACTTCGCGTGCTAACTGTCTGACTCTATTACTATTACTATAGGCACACAGGTATATTCCTTTTTGTTGCCAACATTGAAAAAAGAAAAACATTCTAATATGCATATTTCACAAGGGAGAGATCATTAAAGATGTTCTGCTCGCCATTATAATAAGATATGTTTATTTTTAAAGTAAAACACAAATGCTGGATCTGTTAAGAACCTTGTATATTGTAAGTATAGACATATAACATAGACGAAAGAATCGACTAACCAAAAAGCAAATACATTTGTAACTACTTATTACCATGGTCATCGTAAATGATTCAGTTTAGCATTCATGACCACAGCGTTCTGAACACGACTAAACACGACGATTTAAAATGTCTCGACTGAAGTGCGCTGGTGCGCCATTTTTGAAACCAGTTAATACAAAAAAGTGTAAAGCAAATTGTGAAGTTTTGCGTTGAAAAATTTTGCATTAATATGACTGTGCAGGGGTCTCACGTAAAAAACTTTCTTCAGATAGGAGGTTTTGAATTCTACTTTTCAGGTCTCTTGAGAGGTTAGATAATATGCAAATTAATTGCTGTTGAAGACATACCACACGATTTCCTAACACACAAATTTACTGAAAGTCGATCTTAAAATGATCTTGAATATGTGGAACTATCTTTTTTCCAGATATCGCAATTATGCGCATTGTAGCATGTTTTTCTGCCGATAATTGTTTCATAGGCGGAAAGGATTTGAGAAACAAAGCTAATATTGTTTTCGTCTTGATTTATGTATATAGAATTTCCGCCCGTGTAGCTTCTTCGTTTACAAGAGTGTATAAAATCTCCATTCTATTCGGCACAATTTATCTTGTCTCGATTGTTCGTGCGATAACTCTAAGGATTATTTTGTCATCGGGATGATTGCTGCCTGGAAAGGGATATAAATTCTGCTGCTTCTCTATTATTTCCACATAATCTGCGGCACCGTACATGTTGAAAGCGCATTGTTAAGTGCGAGGACGGTATTAAAGCGATTTAAATGAAGGAAGCATAAACAGTGATATTTCTGCAACCTTCTATAGCCAACCAATTTAACCAGACATAATAAAATATAGTAATTATGAAAAGTACCAGTGAATGGCTTAAAATGCTCATTTGTTGAATTCAAATGGTCTTTTCTGGAATGCTGTTCAAGATCCATTTTTTTTCAATACGATTTCTATGCAGACTGCTGTTTATTAGTTATGAAGGTATTAACAAGCGCTATTGAGATTAAGTTGGTTAGAGCTCAGATCTCAAATGTAAATTTATAATTAATGCAATATGTCACTATAGTTCTAATAATTTTAGTTTTTAAACTTTATATCTAGTGTGTAATTATAAACACATATTACATTAAAAACATATATTTATACTAATAAATGCGAATCTTGCTTCCAACTTGGATACTACACACATTATGTGAGAGTAGTAATCTTGATGGTGCTGTTGAGCTATTTTACGATAAGCTGTATTGAATCATACAGAAATGTGTTCCACCTTGTAGATCGAGTAAAGGATAATCCCATTGGTATTCTAACGATCTTACGCACTACATTAAATTAAAAAAACATTCATATCAAATATAAAAAGTTAAATAAATAAAATAATAAAAATTACTTTGCTATATACAGGTTGATTCATTTTTGATCTTTACCATTGCGATCTTGCTTATTATTGAAGATAGACGGTAGGTTTAAATTTGGCAAAGTTGCTAAATTTTGTGGTTATTATGATTCCGAAATGAAAGGACATGTAGAACAAATGACGTTCGAGTTATTTGAAAAAAACTGAAAAGTCTCATTTTCTTGTTTTGCTTGTAGCACTTTTATTTGGTCTTCCAGAGAAAAACTAAAGACACATTCTCATGCCCACTTTTGCTCCTGTATCTAATGGTGTACTTAAAATTTATACGACGCGCGTTTCGTTTTCTTTGGATGATCGTCAACTTTGTTATTTCTTTGCATATTCAAATGTTGAAAAGAAAATTTGATATTGTGAGTTAATTGACGAAGATTTGAGATTAAATTTGTTTGAGTGAGTGCGTTTCAGTGATGAGTGATGTGTGTCTGATAACATGCTTTTAAAAAGAGAGATTCGATCTTTGTTAATTATTCAGATTAGTTCTAATCTTTTTTCTGTTTTAGGTTTCATCGAGGTAGGTAGCTATGAAATTTCTGTCAATCTGTCAATTACTTAAAATTGAGTATCGCGAAAATGAAAATCGGTAGTCAATGAACTGTTAATTATCGTTGCATAACGGGAAAATGGCGTGAGAAGATGAGCAAAGAGAAGCAAGAAATGTTTTAGGCATCGTACTAAAATACAACAATAATAATAATTCATGCCTTCACATCCCCAACAGCTTGGGCCAATTATAGGGGCCATCGGCTGGCCATGAGTTATTATTATGCCTGCGGTTGTAGACCGACTTAAGATGTTGCCTTTCAGCATTTGCCATGGAATCTGTTAAGCTACAGAAAACCAAATTCAGAAAGAACATACCGAGGTTCGAACCCAGTACGCCAGACTGGGAAGCAAGCACACTAGGCACGGCGCTGCTAGCCGGCTAGTTAGTAAATTTTTATTCAACTGACCAGATGATCGTATTAAAAAAATCTTCGTAGGTTTTTAATTTTCGCCGTAACCAATTACAATATTCCATTTGCCTTAAGTTATCACCAGGTAGTAATCTATTACTAACATGGACTTTGTACGGTTTCAGCTTACTTCAACGCAGTTCTCTACGATCCCTATTCGACTAAATTTCTGTCAAGATCTAGAAAAATGGTATCATATGTTTGTAGTCGCTTAATATACAATTGTACGTAATTGTAGTCGCTATTGCTGTATTTCGGTTTGATTGATAAAAAATACATAACATTATTTCGTTTCTCTCCGTTGGTGAAGGCTGTTTTTGCGTTACTAACGTACCGATAATTGACAGTTCGTAATTCTATGGCTATCTTATTTAAAATCGATTTTCATTTACGCGATCCTCAATTTTAAGTGATTGACAGTTCGAAATTTCATAGCTACCTAGGTACACTCATGGAAAGTAGAGATTGGACACTTTCTATATGTTTTTGTTGTTATATGGAAACTGTCCAATCTTTACTTTCCATGAGTGTACCTTATTTAGTCTCAAATCAGATTCTACGTCAATTAACACACCATATCAAATTTTGTTTTCAACATATGATACATGGTTGAAATCAGAAAAAGAAAATCTTTCTAGCTGTGTCAAAATCCAATATGGCGTCCATAAGAAATAACAAAGTTGATGATGATCCAAAGAAAACGAAACGTCGTATAAAAATTTTAAATACTCCATTAGATAGACGAGCAAAAGTGGCATAGAGAATGAGTCCTTAGTTTTCCTCTGCAAGACCCAATAAAAGTGCTACAAGCAAAATAAGAAAATGAGATTTTTCAGTTTTCTTTAAATAACTCGCACGTCATTTGTTCTATTTTCTTTTTGGGATCATAATAACCACAAAATTTAGCAACTTTGCCAAATTTAAACCTACGGTCTATCTTCAATATTCAGCGAGATGCCAATGGTGAGGATTGAAAATGAATCAGTCTGTATAGGAACAAAATTTAGACTGAACTTAAACTTTGCCATGTTATATGAATAACATGGAGACGAATATTGTTAATAACACGAAACAATTCTGGGTGTATATAAATAGTAAAAATGCATCTTCCAATTTTCCGCAAACAATGAATTTCAACCTAGTAACAGCTTCTGACTCGCAAGAAATTTTAAACTTATTTGCACATTACTTTCAGTCCGTGTATGAGCCCTATGCGAGTGCAAATCTTGCAGTGTCTCAAGATACTGTATCTAGTGATGCCCTTAATTGTATTGCTTTCACCGTAGGTGATGTCAGAGATCGCCTGAAAGCATTAGACAACAACAAGGGATCCGGTCCTGATGGGGTGACACCCTTTTTTATCAAAAAGTGCGCGTATACAATCCATTTATTTCATCCATCATATTTAATATATAACAAGGCCGTAATTACTTGATCTTTTTCTGAATGTTGGCAATCCTCCTATGTAACTCCGATTTTCAAATCGGGAAACAAAAATTATGTCACCAATTATCGTCCCAGAAGTAAGTATGGATTCGAACACTTTGGTGTTCGAATTCATACTTAATGATCATCTGTTGCATCACATTTTGCCTATCTTATCTGAACGACAACATGCTTTCAGCTGTACTTCACAAATTTTATATCATCGGCAATGGATAATAGGCTGCAGGTAGATGCAATATATTCTAATTTCTCTAAGGCTTTTGACAAGGTGAATCTTTCTCTGTTAGTTAAAAAATTGAATTACTATGGGGTTGTCGAAAATGTCTTAAATCTTTTCCAGTCGTATTTAGTGGGGAGATACCAGTATGTGGTACTAAATGGTTGTAAATCCATTCCAATATCTGCATCCTCGGGTGTTCCCCAGAGTTCAAATTTAGTAGCATCTTTGTTTCTACTTTTTATTAGTAATTTATCAACAGTATTTAACTGTGAATTCCTACTTTCTGCTGATGATCTCTAGTTGTTTTCCGTTATTAGAAATTATGCTGACTCTACAAGTCTACAACAGAATTTGAATGCTCTAAGTGAATGGTGTGTTAGCAATCACTTTCCCTTAAATATAAATAAATGTGTGTGTATAACACTTTTCCGTAATATCAATCTCATCAGGACATCATACAAACTAACCAATACTAATCTACGGCGTGTCGACGAAATAAGAGAGATCCTGGTGTTATTCTGGATGAGCAGATGACGTTCAGACCGCATATTGATGATTTCACTGGTAAATGCAATCTACTACTCGGATTCATGTTTAGACATACTCAGTTTTATACTTCTGTACGAGATTTTGTATTATTGTATAATGCTTACGTTCGATCGCGCCTGGAGTATTGCAGTATAGTTTGGTGGTATTATCGGCTACATATCAATCGCGTTGAATCTGTTCAACGCAGATTCACTAATCTCACGGTTAAAGGATGTGTCAATCATTTGGAAAGTTATCCGTAGGAAACACGCTTAAACATATTAAATATGCAATCACAGCGGCGTAGGGTGCTAGATGTCTTGACGTATAAATTATTACATGGTATTATATGATAGCTCGGCTTTATTATCTGAGATTTCTTTTTATGTACCGAGAACCACAACTAGGAATATTGACCTTTTTTATATGCCCTCGGTTAGGACTAACTTGGGTGTAAATAGTGCCATGACTAGAATGTGTAAGTATGCTCTATAATAGCCTACATGATAATGAAAATGTAGATATAAATGGTATGATACTTGTTCATTTTCGTACATGGGTATTCAATTTGGTTGGTGGGGTTTAGGCTTTTGAGTTTTCTTGTTTGTTGTTTTATTTGGATTTTGGGAACGTCTATGTTGGGATATGGACTGCCATGCGTTGGTAATATATGTAAATATATTGTTACGTTTTAAGGTTTTTAAATAATCTTCAGGCGATAATATTTCACAGAAGTATTTATTTAAA
>SMLS01058146.1:0-20357 GCA_004785975.1 Popillia japonica
ACTGAAACTTTGACGGTATAATATCGTTTCGCAGATAACACGTTCCGATGCTTTCTTTAATTGATGATGATTGTGAAATATTTTTCTATTCATCATTTTCCTGTATTCCGATCTTAAATCGTTTTTATTGCTTCCTTATTAATTTGTGGCGGTAGCGTTTAGTAATGAGTAGCTAATGAAGCGAAAAGTATGCGTAGATTATCGAACAGATAGGTAGGATGTACAGCATTTATTGTAAAACAATATTATCTTTCAAGATAGTCACCCGCCTGAAGAATTCTTCACTGCTGTCATAACCTCGTCATCCCTATAAAATCTGGATTCCCGAAAACTTTCCCTTAGTTTTAGATATAAATAAAAATCACTAGGAACTAGATCAGGTGACTGTGGTGGATGGTCCATTTGCTCGAAACCTGTATTGTTAGTTGCACTTAATGAAACAAAGCTCGTAGGCACTCGAGCATTATCCTTCACACGCCAACCTTCCTCTTTTTTGTGATACATTCACGAAGTTGATTAATTAGTCTAGCGTAATGCTGGCCCGTGATTGTATGTCGTCCTCGTTGTGGATAATCAATTAGTAAAGTTTCCTTTGCATCCCAGAAAATGGTGACCATAGTTTTACTCGCAAAGGTTAGACCATAAATTTGCATGGTAGTGGAGATCTTCGATGTCGGCACTGCTTGGTGTGGACTTTCGACTCAGAAACGAAGTGATGAACCCATGCTTCATCAACGGCAATAAAGCGATCCAGAATTTTTTTTATCACTTTTAAACAATTTTAAATTCACATCTGAAGTCGTGACTTACAATTTTTCAAAATCTTTGAGCTTTGGCTGGGGCTATACCACTCAACTTTGGCACTCTGTTTGACATATAAACAAAGAACGATGTTGGGTAATGTTTATTTCAGCGCCTACTATGCTATGGAGAGCATCGAAAACATTTACGCAAACTGAAGTGTTTTTTTTGGAGAAAGTTGATAGTGTCGAATTTTGCTCACAAAATAATCAAAAGCACTATTCAAAGGATGACGTTCAGTTGACCAGTCAAAGTAACAAGACGAAGGTAAGCTCTTATATATTAAAAAAACATTAAATGAATGTTAGTCATATTTTTTCTAAAGTTTTTATATTCCCGGTGAGTATACATTTTTTTAAACCTGAAATAGTGTTTTTTGTATATTTTTTCTTTATTATACGAATGTAAAAATCGAAACTTTAAAAAAAAAAAACCTATGCTGTCGCTGTCCGTGTTGTCCGGTATACCCGGCGCCATCTGTTATCTGTTGCCAGGATACCCTAATTCACTCACAGTTATCTGTATACATATACCATCTTTTATAGGCATTAAACTAATTGACAATTAAATGTAATTCACCTTTTAATTAGACAATAAAAGCCTATATGTTTTCTTAGTATTAAATATTTGTTATAAATTATATACTACATAATAATTATCCACGTTTGGCAATTGCTGCCCTCTAATAACGGACGGTTCAACTAATATTATTTATTTGTTTTCATAATATTGACAGTGGACATAAATTGACAATACAAATAGATGCTATCATATTTTTATGAAATTCCAAATATATAGACAATGAAAATCTGTATAGTTTATTTACAAATAATACTGTGTTAGTGTATTTATCATCTATCACTCATCAGTTCTTGGAATTTATGTGTAATTGTGTCAAAATCTATCTCTTGCCATATTAACCTCGAAAAATCTACTTTCAAGATTTTAATTGTTTATAGCACAGTGTAGTGATAATTGTTTGTAGTGTAACAAAGCATTCTCTATTATGGAAATTGTGAAACATTGTATAGAGCATTTAAAACAAAGTGAAATACAAATTGGACCGTCTACCATTTATTCAATCTTGGTTAACTCTGATATAACTATTGAGAATGAGAAAGAGTTTAAACAACAAATTATACCTGAAATCTATGAGTTGATTGAAAATGGAAAAATTAGAAAGGAGATACTATTTATTAGCCTACTATTAAAGCCACACATTTTGAAAATACTACTGGAGCATGAAGCCGTGATAATTAAACTGGATTTAAGGAAACCTATGACACCATTTGATTTTGTTTATTATGAAAATAAGCACTGGCTATCGGAAGTTATTGAATCTGTTTCTGAACACTCATACCTAAGGTCTGATATTCATACTTTATTGCTGGTCTTAAAAATTATTTCCATTACAAATTCGAATAAACTAGATATTCAGGAGTTAAAATATTATTTAGGCCTGAATTACGAGAAGGTCGGCTTGTTTTATAAGATATATTTAGAAAATCTAGAATTAGGCACTAAAGTAGTGGAATTTATTGAAAGCAATAGTACAGAAAATGCATGCAATATATTTAAAGTATTAAGTGAGAATTCATTATTGAATAGTTTATCAGAAATGGTCAATATCAGTAATCCTACCTTGTGGAATGATATTTTCAGATTTCTTGTAGAAAATCAGAATTTTAATAAAAAATATTTCAATCACAGTAGCAATAATCAATCAATATATACTGATGAAGAAAAATTCGTTGCATTTACGATATTAATAAGTATAATTAATTGTCTAAAGGTTTCTGAAAACTTGAATAAGAGCCCTTGTAATAAAGACAACATTACATCAACCTTAGAGGAAGTGAAAGAAAAATTGATTAATTTAAAAAATAGGACGTTGCAAATCGAACTACTTGAAGATATATTTGCATTAATTTTTTTGCGTAATAGTGATATTAAAGGCAGTAAAACAGATTCCTTTTTCTGTGGCGAGTCTGAAATCAGGCTGATTTTATCTTTGTTGAAATCGGTATTTGAGGAATTGAAAAAACAATATAGCAGTCGAGGATTTAGTGAATTTAAACGTTTCGTCGATTTAAATAAACATATCACTGATGGATATTGGAGATTGGAATTGCTCAGCTCTATTAAGAAAAATTGGTATCTTGAGAATGATGGAACTAAGTCCAAATCTAAAAATATTTTGTATTATATGTTGTCGTCTCCTGAAGGGCTTATAAATATGTGTTTGAAGCAAAATAATATTGAAAAGGCTATTCAAGTAGTAAAGGTAAGATCTATAATGTTTTTGTAATATTATACAGTGCGTACCTATCAGCCAAATAGAATAAATTCGATAATAAGTGAATAGAGGCTTGTTCTTATTTGCGAATTTTTTTCGAGAAAAACCTTTTATACAGGGTGTGTCATGTAACTAGGCCTCTGTTACCAACTCATCAGAAAATTCTAGACATATTTCGTGTACAATGTCTTCTACCATCGGAAATGTTAAGTGTTTTCAGATTTATTACAAAAATTAATAAAAATTTAAAAAAAGAAAAAGTCAGATAAAGCTATTTCAACGTTCCTTTTCGCTGATACGAAATTAAAAAAAAAAGAAAATTAAATAGCTTTGTTTTCTTTTGTTTAAAACGCCTGGCCCTAGTAAATTGTCTGGCTAGATAAGAGTAGTTGTCAATGTCATAGTCGTTTCAATTTCGCTAACTGCATCTTAGAAAAATGGTTCCTTTAACAGAGATGCACAAAATAACGTTCATATATAGATTATGTTCATCGATTGTTCGAACATTAAATGAAGCTAAAATGCGACCCTATAAAATAATACTCAGGAGCTGGTGAGAGACGATGTTGATAGGAGAACGTCTTTTCATAAACAAATAATGCTATCAATGCGATCCAATTAGAAGACGTTTTGTTTTTTGATGGGTGCACCTTTACACTTCACGTTAATCGTCAAAATTGCCGTTATTTTTCTAAGGAAAATCTTGGATGCTAGAACGCACGCAATGCCTTATAAAGGTTAACGTTTGGGCAGGAATTGTTGGATTTTTTTTCATTAATGGCAATTGGAATGGCGATAGTTAATTAGCTGATCCAGCAAATCCACAAGTTGCGGCGAATATGGTATCAGCATGATGGAGCACCACGCCGATACCTAATCAATGTCCAGCAGTACTTCAACCAAATATTTCCAAATTGGTCGGAGTATATCTTTATATTAGTTAGTTTATTTATTAATTGTATTATCTAAACCTATCTCTAACAAAATTTAGGTACAGTAGAACCTTAGTACCTAATTCGAATTTGAAGAAATGTCAAATATAGATAATTAATTTATCATGTACCTAGGTAATTGGTTATTTTATAATTTCTATTCGTAGTTCCTTTACTTTTATAATTTCAGTAAAGCTTGCTCCAATCTTTTATGCGCATATTTTTCGTAGTGAGTTGGTTTATAAGTTAATTTCTTCTTATTTTCATGGTAAACACCTGGAGGATTATCAGCAATAAATTTCTTTACCGCATCAATTCTTAATCTTGGTTTACAGAAACGACATTGAAAACAACAGCAGCACCAGCCTTAAAAGAAATCGTCAAGCATCAAATATGAAAACGAATCTTATAGTTTAATACCTTTCTGACACCAACAGGGAACTGCAATAACTATATAAACAAGAATCCAAAATAGTACCACCTTAGCAATTCTTTGTAGCAGAACCAATTTTTGTTCTTTAGTCTCTACCTTTTTAAAGTCGTACCAAAAACATTCGACAGCAGCCATTCCTAAAACAATTTATTAGTATCATTTTGATACTTCATCAATGATAGTTTATCTTACCAACTCCTTTAATCTCTTCCTTAGTGCAGTTTCGCGGTGTTTTGGTAAAATTTACCATGCTTTTTATAACATCTTTCAAACTCTCATCTTTTGCGGCGTCTACGAAATCTAGAGTATCATTTTTGCCTTTAGCCTTCTGCATGTCGGTTTCGTATTCTTTTTTGAAGGAGGCGTAATCGTAATCGTCTTGAACTTCAGTTTGAGATCTTTTCGTTTCAATCTTATAATCTATTTGACGTTTAGCCATCTCATTCAAATAATAAACATTCGAATTCTCCTATATTCAACAATTGTTAATAAATTTTGAGACTTGCTGCGTCAGTAATAACTTACACTGATAATATTACTTTCGTTATTTACGAAATGACCAGCTACCCATGGTTGGTCGTCTTCTTTATCATAATTAGTTTCAGGCCATTTTATTCTTCGCGGATGTTTTATTGTTACCTGTCCCCTTTTTCCTACGCGCATTGCTAGTTTGTGGATTCTGTAGTATTTGCCCGAATCCTTGCTTAAATCTATGCTCCTAATGTCTAGTGGCTTAATCATCTCATCGTCATCTGCGTAAAGGATGTCGTCGTCGGCATCTTCGCCGCCGAATGTTTCGAAAATCACAAATTCTTCGGTATGATTTAAGTGAATTCGGTACGGCGGGGGCCATATAGTTTGTGTTTTAGGGATAAGTAATATTGGAAGGAAGACGGTGAAATATAAATACATTTTGAAGTAAATGTCATTGTCAAAAGTTGTTGCATATGGTTGATCTATTTTATGAGATTACAACAATGGGCAGTCAACGCAAAAGTGCATTGCTTTCACGTAAATATCATCACAGCTCTCCAAATCTCACCTCCAATATTCCCTTTTAGTAAATCTTACATTTGGATGTAATATTTGCCGACTAACTCAATGCTTCTACAAGATTACGTTGTAGTAACGTAAAGTATGAATACAGTATTTTTTTCAAACTAAAGCTAGGTTTATTGTAGTGCTCCCTTTTAATTTCTTTGAAAATGTTTTATGGGGATCTTCCTTAACCAGAAAGTAACAGATCTCGGCAGCAGATATTAGTAGTTTAGTCTAAGTAACCGCTTACAAATACTTTATTATTCGATCAATTGCAACCATATCTCAAGTGTGTTAATACGTCTTTGAAGACGCCAAATGTTCATTTTTGCGCTGCTGCCATTTTCTCACTTGGAACAGTCTAGGAACAATGGAAAACAGTAAGAACACTCGTCATGTGACCAAGAGTGATCTTTAAGTCTACTGCCATCTTTCCGAGAAAAGACAGGATGTCTTCTTGACCAGCAGAGAAGAATAAATGCCAAGAGAGTATACACATTATAACAGGTCGTTATTGAACGCTAGAGTTAGGTATAAGAAGACCATACCCATTTCTTTTTCTCTTCATGTATTGTGAATAACCCCTAAGGGTCCAAATATCTGGGTTTGAACAGAGCCAAAGTACGTGACTTGAGTCAAAAAATCCATCCTGAGTCTTATTGAAATTACAGCCTTGGCTAACTTTACAGAAGGTAGGCAAAAGCTGTATCACTAAGGGGCCAGTTTCTCGATTTGGGCACGCTCTTTAATCTCAACGTAAATTAGATAAGCTGAATTATACCCCAAAAGTTTTTAAGAACAATTCAAACTTTCTATGGCTCTGACTATAGTTAATAACATACCATTTGTAGTGGTGATTTTCGACTAACTGTCTTGGTGACCTGGAAACAATTAGGTAATTCATGCTAATACCAATTTTCTTATGAGCATTATTGGAGTTTATGCAGCAAACACAAACTTCAAGGATAATTAACAAATGATAAGGTTAACAAAAAAGGCAAAATACCAAATTACTGTTGTTTCAATGCTTTGGTTGGAGATGTTCTAGAAGAGCTTCAACTGAAATGGATAATTTGTAGCTTGCAGCTGGTTTATATAGTTATTGTCTTAAGTATTAAAATAGGTTGCACTACTTCCTACAGGGATAACTGAAGTGACTCCATCTGCTTCAACCAAAGCTTTCGTTTTTCTGGTACCGAAAGCTCATAGGTTTTCTAACATTAAGGAACGATTAAAATGTCTACAACTTGAATAAGTTACGGACAGATTAGGCAGATCATATGTAGGTTAGGTTCTTCTTGATTGTGTAAAATTGTTATTAGTATACCCTAGCTATTAAAATACAAGTTAATATGAAGATCTTTTGGCGAAAGTTACTATTGAATTTGTTTATCATTAAACGTGAACTCTATACATCATATTATAGCTAACATATAACGAGCAATAAATTATACTTTCTGCCGAAATCTAATAATATTTTTTTACATTCTGCTGTTTAGTTTTTCTAGAATGTTCATTAATTCTGAAAGATAATGCATAAATAAACAAACTTATTGGTGCTTATGCATACAGCAATAATGAAACTAGGTCATGAGAAATTGAAATTCATAGCATTATTTGCCAAATTTTGAAACAATTTAAAAGAAGTTGCAATTTATAGCAATTCTTTTAATGTTTGTATTTGTTTGTATTTATACTACGTTTTTTACTAAATCTGTTCTAAAGGCACGCAAGTTTTGTCACTAAGCTTCCAAACAACCTTTAACCGTTACTTTAATACAAATGGAAATTATGAAGTTGTTTATTACAAATCGTAGTTTTGTTCTATTTATAGGAAAATTATGTAACATTATATTGTTTACGTTCTTCACTTATTTGATTGAATCTTAACATTTTGCCTTAAAAACCAATATTATCTATGACGTTGTACTAGTGGAACTTCAAAGTTTATATTCCTTGAGTATTTTTCATTTAATCTTACAATTAAATTACGCGAATGAGACGAAAATACACCACCTAGAAAGCAACAATAGCCTTTTATTATATCCCCGAAGGGTTTGACGGAAGAATAACTCTTCATTATTTTTAAGATATACATAAAAATATACTGTATATATTTTATTTTTATATCTAATAGAAATATTTTCCATCATAATTTTAAGAAAATTATGAGGTAGTGGCCATGCATTCTCGGCTTGCAATACAAAAAAGAAATATGGAACAACATAAGAATTTTTATTTTTCAATGTAATCTTCCTTAATTTCAATACAATTATTACAACGATTAAAAAATTATTCGATACTTTTTTGAAAATAATAATAATAATAATAGTTTTCTGTCATAATTTTCTGTATCATCTGCCGCCCTAACACCAGGGTTGTACGACGCGGAATTTGATGAGCCTGAACTATGTTATTGAGAGCCTTCCTCCTATCTAAACGGCCTAACCTTGAAAATTTAAAACGCAGAATAAATATTTGTTTAAACAACAACTGAAATCACTTTCAACATTTATTATAACTATTATTCCGTTACTTAGTTGTGATTATTTAAAATTTAAACATAACCTGTAAATTTTTAATTGTCAATATATGTAAATAAAGATTTTATGTTTAAAAATATGTATTACCATACTGTTAAATGGGCCGCATATCTAAAAGAAGTCACGTGAGTTTGGGTATTAAATGAAAGCCCTTTATTAATATTGTGCACAATAATAATAATGAAAGGAAATGTCCTTCTATAACATAGTTGAAACTCATCAAGATCCATGTCGGACAACCCTGGTGTTCCCCTTGTAACGTTCGCGGTTGGCAGCTTGTGAAATGGCGGCTGTATGGCCGCGGGCATTGCCGTAGAATAATCGCAATTCTGTCAATTTCTCCACTATGTTTTGCACGAATACTGTTCTTTAATTTATGCAATGAAGACGCAAAATATGTGCCGTTCACGGTGGTATTGCGCTCTTTAAAGTCAATTAGGAAAACGCCCTCACGATCGCAAAATACTGTGGCCATCATCATTTTCGTTCGGTGACACGCCGAGAATTTATAGCGCCTACTACGTATCTCTCTTTTTGCAAATGTTCGTGTAGTACAGTCTGTTTACGATAACAGACGAGGCACTTCATAACCAGTAAAATAAAAAATAGCTACCTATACAAAACGAAATATCCTGAAATAACTGTTCTTACTACAATTTTTTCTATGTAAATGTGCCTGTTCTGTATGACGTTGCCATCTCGAATTTTTGCTTCTGTCAGTCATCTCTCATTTGTGCATCGTGTGTTTGATATATATCCTATTGGAGAAAAGATTTGGCAATAAAGCGTACCGCCATTATGACGTGTATTGATAACGTGTTTCTTCTGTTATCGTAAATAGACTATATCTGTTTTTACTTACTTACCTCCTACTAACTTATTGAGAAGAGAACCAAAAACTTACACAATAAATTATTTTAACTCTATTTTTAACTATTTAAACGTTAAATGAAACTATTTTGCAGATATTTGGATTAGAACAATCAGCCTTAGCTAACGAAATAGAATATTCGATCGCCATCACAGAATTGAGAAAAAAAGTTAATTTACAACAACAAAAGGGATGGAAAACTGTAAAACCAACAGCTCTCATCAATAACCATGTCAGCTCAAGTAACACTATCTTCGAAAAATTAGAAACTGAAGCTAGTCTTAGTCAGAAAGCAATTGACACTTTAGACATTATTATGACGGTTCCTTTCGACTATCCAACCTTACAAGAATTGATAAATATTGTAGAGGAAGAGCTTGACGTTAATCAATCTCTACTGCCACCGTTTTATCAAAGAATGAAACAAATGAAGAGCGACAATTACTATCAAAGCAATACAATTCTCTTATCTTGTAATTCTATTGATGTCTCTAAGTTTGACGAGGAATATAATCAGTACGAAAAATTAGCGAAAGTTTACGACAATTTTCAAGCAATAACTCAGCGGTCAGAACCGGGTGCTTTAAGTTTTAACCACCCACTACATAAATTACTCCTAGAACTACAAGAAATTTGTACTGGATTTAAATTTCAAACTAAAGATCAGATACAATACATGCACAAATTATTAAAGTATTTAAAAGCATTTTCAAAGATATTTTTATTAGAACAAAATAATACGGACTTGATTTCTAAAGGATGTGATGCTTCGCTGCTCGAAATATTAAAACACCAACGGGTAGATTTGATAAGTAAGCTAATATACGAAAGGCACGTGGATGGGGTGGATTTTGATTACATCTTTGGGAAAATGAAATTAGATTTGACGTATCACATAGCAGCATGTTCGTTTCCCAAAGTTAATTTAAATAGGAACAATGCAAACTGGAAGGGTGTACCTTTATTTCGCCCTAGAAGAGATGTCGTAGGTTATATACAGAAGAGAAATTGGCTTCTAGCTTTTATGATTAATAAAATACATGGGATACAGGACGAGAAAATCGATTCGAACGAAATTCGTATAAGAACTTTAGGTAATCTGATCCAATTGAAAGATGTGCAAAATTTGAAAAGCCTATTTAACGATAACGAGATGCTCACCGTTTTAAATCGCGATTTTTGCACTTATATCACAGATCAACCAGAAGTAACCTCGAACGAAGATCACTTCTATCCTATTTTATTACAATTGCCGGACACAAATAATTGGAAGCAATTATATGATTTGATATCGAGTATCAGCGAAATCAGAACCGACGCAAAAATACAAAAATTGTGCGATTTGATTCTTTGTAATCTGATCAAAAGTCGAGAAGAACATGATTATTTCAAGTACATAAGATTTATTACAAACCGTGAAATTCGTTTGGAAATAATTTTAGCAGAAATGCAATATTGGCCAGCTGAATTCTGTTTGGATATAATAAAGTTTGAAACTTCAATTTTTGATAATGGTGATAAAGTTAAAGATCTCCAACATTGGTACAAGAAGATACAGCTTTATGTTCAGGTAATTTAATCTTAGGTAAATATGTTCATCTGGGATTATTACTTATTGGTGTTGTTATAGATGAAGGATATGTTTGAAACTAGCAGCTGGTTTGAAATTCATCAGCTTTGCAAAGATGATAAAAACGTTATTAGTAAGATCTTGGAGACGTATGATGTAAGTTTTAAATCAATATTACTTATGTATGTATTCGCATCAGAGAGCGCGTTTAACACTTTGATATAATAATATGTAGGTAAGAAATGGAAAAAATAATGTAATGGGTACTATTTATTTAAGAAAAATGTGAATTTTGCCTCCTTTTCTCTCTTACGCCTAAAGGCATTGTGATTTTTATATCGCTTTATTGATCGTTTTGAATTTTTGACTTGTTACTCATATCTATGTCAAAAGCAATCGATACAATCGATGTAACTAAATAAAATGTACATCAGTGCAAAATATTACTTTAGATACTATCGGTTTCACTAGGCTATTTCCTTAGCCAACTTCAAACTGATACTGCTCTTCTCTGCCTTGCCAGTTCTTTTCTTTCTCTGTTCAGCATGATGAACCTAATCATTTGATGAACGGTTTCCCATTTGGAGGCTGTATCCATCATCACCCAACATATTAAAAAAAATATTATATTACGTGCCAGCTTTGCAGAATAGTCTTGACTAATGGGATTTTCTGCTAATGTAGAAAGACCAGTACAGGGCGCATCACAATTTCAGTGAATCTGTAGATTGAAAAAATACCTTAAACCACATACTACATATTTATATATTAGGTGCAGTATCGCGCGATTGTGTGCCACAGCTCCTTCCAAAGTTTTCTATTCATTCTTCTTTCTTTTTTTCTATTCATTCTTCTTTCTTTTTTATACTAGTTTCCAAATTATAATATAAGGGATACTATTTTTTTACATATGACCTGACATACATGACCTGGTTACAGTTGTGAAACTGCGCTTTTGAAGGTAACCGATGATCTTATTGATGCAGTTGATAAAGGTATGTTATCGTGCTTGGTCCTACTTGACTTTAGTCATGCATTTGATACTGTCAATCACTCTGTTCTTTTAGCTATCCTAGAGCACATTGGGTTTGATGCCACAGCAGTTTCATTGTTTCGTAACTATCTTATTAACCGCAGTCAATCTGTAAGGCTTAACGGTTCTCTACTCTCTCACAGCTCTATTACAGTTTTCCTCCTAGTGATTGGCGAGTGGCTACCTCCAGAGTCAACGAGGACTTGCAACAGCTGTTTAGTAAGTCTCTGGAGGATAACCTTATATTAAATCCTGCAAAATCTAAAGTTATTCTTTTTGGTCCGAAAAGAGTGTGCAAAGAAATTTCCACTGTGTTCCGAGTTGCAATTAACAATATAAATATACCTATTGTTGATAAGGCAAAGAGTCTTGGGCTAATTCTGGACAACACGTTTAGGTACAGGGACCAAATTTCATTAGCTAATAAGGTGTTAATTAAGCCGGTAAAAAATACATAGATATTATAGTGTTAACACTGCGTAGGCTTTCAGGGCCGGTAACTATTACTAATTACTTCCTCGCCGTAGATATTAATTTTCTTTCAATGTTTCACTTGGATAACTGAACTGCAGTTTACTTATCCTGAAGCTGTCAATATGAACAGCAAAATGTTGAAAGAAAGTTTTAAACCCGCAGAGAAACGTGGAAAAAGTAATTTCGAGTGTTTCAGCGGAATCAAGTACCTACCATTGTTTTCTTGTAATTATTCAGTGAATTGTTATATTACAACTGTCACTACCGGAAATATGCCATAATTGCAGTAGGTACTTTTGAAACCCATTCACTTAGGAGAAGGTATTCCATTCCATCCATCTAATTTTAAGTCAATTTCGTCAGCTTCGATGGATTCAAGCAGATTGTTTCAATAAACTGGGGAAAACATTTTTGGGAATGCTAAATTCACACTTTCTTGGTCCCTTTTCATATGATTGAAGTATTAGCAACTTTAGCTACATAATTAAAAGGTCTCCTGTGATGACGTATATGATTGTTGCAAATCATTCAATTAGCGATATTTTGAATCGTGTTCAAACAGGCCATCAGTCCATCTGAACTAAAATCATGCAATTTTCCATTAATATGCTGATGCGAATCCATAATAATCAAAATATTTATTATAATAAATACTAAAGACTTAATTTCTTATTATCCGCAGATCGATATTTTAATCAATTATTTAGAGATTCATCCTGTTGATGACGAATTACTTCACAGAATTACAACAGACTATTTTATTTACATCTTCAACCAGCATCATCCTTTAACAAAAATTAAAATACTTCTGGATAAACTACCAGAAGAACACTTCATTTACATCTGCAAGAATCTATTGAAGTCTTTAAAAAATCTGGAAAATTTAGCATTCGTTCTTAATTGTTTAAAAGAAAAAGCTGTTGTGAACGAAACTAATTTACAAAACTTACAAATTAGCTTAAAAATGTTGAAATACTTCACACCAGAGGAGCAGCAGCAATACTTTTGCCTGATGGGAGATCCTCTAAGTATATTGGAAATGTTGTTGATGAATACAAAATTGGAGAAGCTTGGGAATATTCTGCAAGGTGTCGAGAATGATATCAAAGCAAACGAAGAAGATGACAATATTATCAGCGTAGAAAAGATTGATAAATTAATACGAACGTATGGTGAAAAGAGTGTGGATTTTAGAGTTATAACTCGACCGTCTTCGACCAGCCCATCAGATAGTAGGATAATGCAATCTATTGATTCTTTATGTTTGGAACAAAAAATGTTTGCTATGCCTGAGAAAGTCCCAACGAAAGAAGAATGGATATCCGATGATAATGTAGGATTTGAAACCTAGAATTAGTAACAATTAATTATTGTGTTAATTTTAGGTAACTGAGTGTATGTGCTGTTACCAAATAACATTTTCAATGTTTAATAGAAGACACCATTGTAGGCGTTGCGGGCGTGTGATATGTTGGAATTGTTCCTTGCAAAAAATGCTTGTAAGTAATCTAGTGTTGCATTCAAATTGTGTTTCTTATTGATTGTATTAATTAGGTTGAAAGTTATGGTGATATTCTTGTCAGAGTATGCAAAGACTGCTATAAACAATCTCGGAGTGGTTCATCAGATTCTGATAGCATGAATTCTGAACGGTCACGAATCGATGATTTCTGGATTTTGACAGATAATCTCGAACATAATGCTATTCTACGGCAGGAATTTTTGTACGAAAATGCCCCAAGCGTTCTTCTATGCCTGTCAATATTAAAATACCACTCCAAATCTGATTTATGTCCTAAGTAATTGCTGTCTCCTTAATATTTGAAATCAGAAAAAAATTAATTTATCTTCTTAGGTTCCTATTGACGCAATGTGAAAATATCTTGCAGATATTGCATCCCATTGGGACTTACTATGAAGTAGAAATTGATTTTAATCTGATCATTAATATGTTGAAGTAAGTATAGTCTATACTTTTAAAGAATTTTGGAAATATCTGCAAACATACTTTTACTCCATAGGTCTTTAGCTGTAGCTGCTAAAATGATTTCCAACCAATCATTGCTACAATGGGGCGCGTCAAAAGCTGACAAAATGATATCTCAGGCAGAAATGCTCGGATTACTAGCTGAGAAAGGTTACCTCCATTTATTATCTTCACGATCTCAGAATGTTCATATTGATGCTAACGTGTTAAGACACGTACGGGATAAACTGCTTGAATTGGAGCAATGGCATCTAGCATTAGAAGTTTCAACTAAAGCTGGGTTAGACACAGCAGGTCTTGTTACTATGTAAAACGCTTCAGGACTCGTGTAGTAAGTTCGAATTTTATATTTTAGGCGTATTTGCGAAATGGGGGAAAAGCTTCCTAAGAGCGGGAAATCTTCAAATGGCGCGGCTAAAATTCCATATGTGTTTCGAGAAATGCACTCAATTCGAAACTCCTGATTATTCTAATTTTTACGAATCCCATTCCAGTTTACGGGGGAGTACTAGATCGTTGCATCAATCAAAATTGTCTTTAAATTCTAGCTTTAAGCCCTCGAAAAGTCCTCTGTTACTAAACGAAATAATACAGATCTTAGAAGCAAAAACTGAGCGAGTTAATATAAAAGTTTTAAAGAGTCTTTCCACCGCAAAACCATTGTACGATTCCACATCTAGTTTGCAAAGTAACCCGGCAAGCTCAACAATTAGAAGTGAAGACTCTGTATCAATTATAAGCAAGCTTCAAAGTTTAAATGCAATTGCGAATGGAAACTTTCTACAACCTGAAAATTGTGGAGATTTCGAGAAAATCAATGGACCTCATTTGGAAAATATTTATTACGAGGAATGCATTTATTATCTGGAAAAATATGGATCTCATCTGAGTTTATGTCAATTCTATATACGTCATAATGATTTCAGACAAACTCTAGAATATATTATCGAGAATGAAGTGAACACAGATGTTTTTATAGAGATTTACATGACTTGTTTAAAACATGGCAGAATTAATCATTTACAAGAAATTATTTTCGCTATGGATCCTACTTTAGACATATGGAAGGTAAGTTTACTGAATCCACTGCAAAAAGTAAATTTTCAATCATTTTTAAATTTATTTCAGAATTACATCAGACACATTTGCATATACCTCGAAAAGCAATGCATGTTGCACAGTTTATATCAATTGCAGCAATTTATTGGAGATTTCGTAAGAGCAGCAATGACTTGTATTAAATTCTACTCCCACGAGATATCGTGCTTTGAAGAATTCCGCAATAGAGTGCAATATTTGCAAAGTGCTCATGTTCACTTGAAGCAGGAGCTGGAGCAAGAACAATGGGTAGATGTTCAATCAGGTAAATCCAAATTTTTACTTAGATTCCCCAGATTCATAAATTTATAGCAATAACTGACTAATCTTTTCTTACAGTAAGTAGCTTCCAAAGCAGTGACGCATTTGAGGAGAAATCTATTAGCAACCCAGCACTTGTAATGAAAATGAATCCCAAAGAAGTAAGCAAACACTTAAATACAATACAGCTGCAAATAGAAGCTGTAGAATTTCTAACAATTTGTGAACAAGCTGGGACAGCAGTTAGCGATATTGTCAACGATATACAAATCCCAAGTCGCAGTAAGTTTGGCACTTCAATAGTTCAATAGCTTTATAAAAATATGCACATTTTAGCGTCAAATTTGCTAGTAGATGCTCTAAAACTGCCAACCCTCTTTGGATCCACTTACGAAAAGATGCAGCTAGCCATTCTTTGTGTAGTTTCTGGACAAAATGTTGAAGATGGATTCGGAATTGCATACAAGTAAATACAACTCTCGCAGATAAATAAATTACACTTATTCCGTTCTCCTTTTTTGTTTACAGAATTATTAATGATTACAAACTTAAAGCGAGCAAGATTTACTGCCAATGCGGACGATTACTAGCTAAAGCGAAACGTTATTCTTCCGTGCCTGGTCTAGTTAAATGTATACGTAGTGGAGGGGAGAAAGACAGTGTTCTAACTGAAATGTGCGATGAAATGTTGGCTCTAACTGCTAAAACATTAGGCGATCATAATGCTACTGATAAGCAGTTGGAGGATATTATAAAACACATTTCAAATAGAACAATAAAAGTACCTAATCAAAGTTCTTGATTAGATTGGCTTATTAGCAGCTAATAATATCTTTTTCAGATCAACTCCTATATTGAAACGAAACAGTTAAGAAGCGCTTTCCTTCTGGCTGCGAAGTTTGGTAGAATCAGCGATATCCGCAGAATATCACGCGAAGCAGAAATATACAATAGACCGGATGTTAAAAAACTATGCCAGAAGTATTTGCAGATACAAGATCACGTAACCTCAAAATCTGAGAATAGTTAAGCCTAATTGTGGATACATTTATTTTTATTTTGGTTTTCCTGTTGGCTGTGAATTTTATCCATTGCAATGTTATTAATTAATAAATAGTCTATTTTTCTGGTAGGCGTGTGGTAATTGTTTACTACCTACTAATCGTAACATATTAACAGTTTTGCAGACAGTAAAATATGTAGCGGAGAAAGTAAAGAAAATGTTGGATGAGAAAGTACGCATTTTTTTATTTATGCAGCACAAATTTGGCTTAACGTGGTAAAATTTTATTTTTTGTGATTCTAACATAAGTTTTGCTAACAAGTAGTAGTGCGGGTCAGTAGTTAGGAATGTGCTTAAACATCAATAAGTTTCACGAACAAAAAGTGCAATTGCAGTTGAATATGAGCGTTCTTCACTATCACGCTATACAGGAATTAACACAATATTACCGAGATATTGTATTACTAAATAGTTACAGGGTGGATCGCTAAAAAAGGTGCATTTGTGCAATTTTTTGATAACCAAAAGCGTTCTTAAACCCAAAGCGATAATTACTGTTGCCACTAATTTCATTGTTTTATTGTCGCTTGATGGCGCCATTACTCCAACACCTTTCCATCGACAAAAATCATTCGTGGTTTCGGTGAATATACAAGCTGTCCGCGATATACAAAGCATGCAGTTAAGGGATGATAGCTATAAGGATTTAGAAACAAAAGCATTTAATACACCATGGGTCTATCTGTAAGCGTAAACGAGACAAAAAATTATTTCTAAAAACATTTGATCAAACTCTGCAGGAAAACTCATCCATGCTGCTTCTTAAATAACCAAAAAACCATATCTAAAACTGAAAATAACGACGAAAACGAATTATTTAATACTTTGAAACTAAAGCGTGGTGTCATTTCTCTTACACCATACTGTACACATATCCAATAGATGCACATCTCTATCACAGATGCAAGGGAAGCAACACATGTTTATACGACCTTGAACTATATTAGACCATTGTATCGTACGAAGTCAATGGTCATGCGTTTTAAAAATATTCGATAAATAGGAAAGGGGCATCTTTGCGTTTTTTTTTTAATAATGTTATCACAATAAAATATATTATATTGAAGTTAGAGTGAACAGGGCATGTTTAGTAGCAGCTTTCGATCGGTAAATGAAAATTTAAGTTAAGGAAAAGTCGCATTAAATGAAAACAATGTAATAATGGTGCAATTATGTTAGAGCGCTTTAAGCTCTTTCGTAAAGGTTATTACAAAATTTATTTTTTTTCTTTTATAATAAATTGGTGGTCCTAAAAAGAACCTTTTTTATAGTCAGGAGAAAATGTATTACAGGAAAAGGCTCCATGTGTTGCCCATTTGTAAGAACACGCCTGTAATCGTCGTTGCGTTGGAGGCGTTGCGGGCGTGTGATATGTTGGAATTGTTCGTTGCAAAAAATGCTTGTAAGTAATCTAGTGTTTCTATTCAAATTATGTATTTCTTATTGATTGTATTAATTAGGTGGAAAGTTATGGTGATATTCTTGTCAGAGTATGCAAAGACTGATATAAACAATCTCGGAGTGGTACATCAGATTCTGATAGCATGAATTCTAAACGGTCACGAATAGATGATTTCTGGATTTTGACAGATAAGCTCGAACATAACTTTATTCTATTATATAAAAATCGGCTTCTTTAGTTTCTATACAGTGCTAGTCTGTAATCTGGAATAAATTCAATAAAGTGAAGACAGTATGTTTTATAGTCCACTTTTCACCTGAGAAGATTTTATACAGCGTGTTCTAAATTTGAGGTATGCCGTCATCGACAATTTTTTAAATGGCAGCTCTATTTTTTTTATATATATATATAATCGATAATCCTCTTTTACCCAAGTTGAGTGTCGAGGTTTCTTTCCAATTTTAATCGTAGACAAATGTAGCCCATGTCTTCCTATCTTGTGCCAGTTGGATTGCTTCTTCCCATGTCCTTCCCTTTTTATTTATAATCCTTCCTATGACATTTTCCTATACTTCTTTAGGTCTTCCTCTGCTCCTTCTCCCCTGTGTTCTTGCTCTCCATATTTTCTTTACCGGTATCTCATTGTCTATCCTTTGTAAATGCCCCCACCAACTCAACTGTTTTTCCATTTTTCAACTTCTTTATTGCTTCTTCCACTTCATCTTCTGTAATAGCTTCTATATCAGTTTCCTCAGTCTTTTCTGCTATTTCACTTTCATTCCATTGTAGTATATTCCTAGCATTTACTAAGTGTTCAAAATGTTCTTTCCATCTTTGCATTATTTGGTTTTCTTCCGTTAATAACTTCCCATCAACACTTTTGATAGACATTGCGTCAATTTCATTTTTATTTCTCATATTTTTTAGTGCCTTGTAGAAGAGTTTTTTTACTATCATCTTCCAATTTTTTTCCAAACTCATTCCATGATTTTTGCTTCGCTTCTCTCACTAATTTTTTAACTTCTTTGCAATTCTCTTGGTATATTTTATAATCTTCTTGTGATTTACTACTTAAATATATGAGCCATTTTCGTTTCTTATTTTTAACGTCTTCTTTAAATCTTCAGTCCACCATGCCGTTTTCTTTTTAGTTTTTTTAATTTTACTTACTCCGCATATTTTTTTAGCTGTTTCTAATATTGTATTTCTATATTCCGTCCATATTTCTTCTAGTGTTGATGTTGTTATCATTTCATAAAATTTTTCCATTTCTTTATTTATGGCTTTTTCAAATTTTATTGCTACCTCTTTCTCTCTCAATTTATAGCTTTTTATATTTTCTGCCTCGTTCTTGGGTTTGCTATATGATTTTACTATTCCGTACGTATTCCGTTGTTTAATTTTTGATTGTACTAAATAGTGGTCACTATAGATTTCATATCCTCTTTTCACGCATACATCGTTTATAAATTTTCTGTTATTTTTTTCTTTTATAATATAATCTATTATGGATTTTTCTTCTCTGCTGGGTTCCACTCTCGTGAATTTTTGGACATCTTTATGGTCAAAAAACGTGTTTGCTATTATTAAGTTATGTATTTGGCAGAAATCTATTAGTCTTCTTCCATTGTTATTAATTGCATCTTCTCCATATTTTCCGGTAACATCTTGATTTAACACATCCTTTTTACTACCCTCGCGTTAAACTCTCCCATCAAATATATATATCTCCTTTGGATTCCTCTACAGCCAGTGTTAGGTCATCCCAGAACTCTTCTTTGTTTTCAGCTTTTGCATCTTCGTCTGGTCCATAGACTCCTATAATTGTAGCGTTCTTTCCATTGTATTTCAATTCTATTGTTAATATTCTTGCTGATATAGCAGACCATTTTTGCATCATTACTTTAACCTTCGCATGTAAAATGCATCCAACTCCCGCTGCGGCTCTCTGGTTTTCTTGTACTCCACTATATACTAGCAAATGACCATCTCCTATTTGCATTAACCCTTTACCTTTCTTCTTAGTTTCAGTAATTACTAGTATTTCCAATTGTACCCTTTCGAATTCCTCCCCCAATTCTGCCTCCTTACCGTTCAAACTCCTAACGTTCCATGTTTCTATTTTTTTGTATTTTTGTATTATGTTTTGTTCCTGTTTCTTTGCCAAGGTCATCTTCGTTATTTCTAGCGTTTTTTCCTGTTATTAGTTTTTTGATTGCGCGGTTTGGTTTTCTGCTTTCGATTGTAACACGAGTTTAGCTTCAGTTTCATTCCAATACCATACTTCATTATTTATTATTAATTTATGGAGTCTCTCTTTTACTATTTTTCCTTTTTCTCTTTCTTGTTTTGCTATTTTTTTAACTTCTTTTTGTATTCTACGATCATTGTATGTCAAGTCTTCATTGATATATATTTTGCCCTCCTTGACTCTTCTTATTTTTTTCTTATTCTTTAAGATTTCTCTCTTATCACTATAATTTTCCAATTCCACTTTGCACATTGTCTTGGATATATTGGCTACTTCTTTGATTTTGCTCTTTATTCCCAAATAT
>SMLS01058147.1:0-23590 GCA_004785975.1 Popillia japonica
TGCTGCTAGTAAAATCCCTCACCAATTAATCTTACTCCCGAAGGAATAGGATGCTGCTCCAAAACATCTCGATAATTTTCTTTTTTCAAAATTCCTTCAATTCGATGCAGATCTCTGACGTAATTAAAGGTAAATGAACCCCAAACCAGCACAGAACCACCTCCATGCTTAACAGTTGGTGCAACACATTCCGGCAGCATTTTTTCACCAGCTCTTCTTCTAACAAAAGTGCGTCGATTAGTACCGAAGACTTGAAATTTGCTTTCATCAGTTCATAGCACCTTTGGCCACATATTCATGTCCCCATTATGATGCTGTTTGGCCCATTCCATTCGTTTCATACGGATTTGCGACTGTAGTAATGGTTTTCTTGTGGCTATTCGACCGTGCAATCCAGCTTCGTTAACCGCCTCTTCACTGTTGTGAGCGGCACAGGATTTGCGCGGCCTTTATTTAACTGTGTACGAATTTCTGGAGCTGCTTAAGCGTCTGTTTCGTTTAGAAATCAATGTAATTCTCAAATCCTCGTTCGCTGTAATCATTTTGGGTCTTCCGGAACGTTTTCGTGGTGCTGTGGTTCCGGTTGCCTGATAACGTTTCACCATTCCCGATAAGTTAATTTAAGTTTGTGTGCTATTATTCCTAAGGAATTGTTTTTTCTATGTTGAGTTATTACGACACTATGGCATGATACAACTAATATTTTGTACATGATAGAGGGCGAAATACTCGTTGTGATCACTCATTTATGGTCAGTAGTGTATGCTGATGCGTAACTCTGCGGTGTACGATAAAATGCAAACACGACGTCATAACGATTTCTCAGTTCCGGCACATCAATCGAAGTTTTTCGAAAACGGGCCTCGGTTTAGGGCGACCAAGGTATATAATGCTTTACCCACCGAATTAAAAACTCTTGCAGGTAGCAATAAAAAAAGATTTCGGGTTGAACTGAAAAAATTTCTGTTGGAAGCAGTCTTTTATAGTTTTGACGACTATATAAATCGACAGATTTATAGTTAATTTTATACTTGTTTGTTATATTGTTTGTGATATAAATGTTGATGTGTATACTGTTATATTTTATATTTATTTATATATTTACCTATTTTGTAAAAATAATGTACTCTTTTTTGACAATGTCCATGTTCCGCAGGAATTTAAGACAATAAAAAATATTCTATTCTATTCTATTCTATTCTATATAAAAGAAATCTATTGCTTCATACAGTGTTTGTTTTGACTAGTCCTGTTTAAAAATCCATCGCTTGAATGATTAATGATTCTTATAAAATGTCGATGCGATTACTGAGGTACTATACCTTGTATAGTAAGCAAATGTCTAATTAGAAAAAGATCGGTATGACTTAAGTTTATCTCATAGTTTAACGGAAAAATATTACAGCAGAAGGAAGAAATCTAACAGATTTAGATATGAACTATGCGAGTTGTATCCATAAAAATACCAAACGATGGCAGGTAGCTTGGGTGGTCCGGTTTTAACTTCCATCCTTCTATTATAATTAATGAAATGAGTAACATAAAATTTTATTCGCAAACAAATACATAACAAGGAAAAAATAGTTTAATCAATGTTTCATGTTCTTGTTAATATATTACATAAAATATTAAGTAAAACACTGATATAATCATTAAGAATTTACGCGAGTACGTCGTGTATATATAATTTCATTGACACGTATCAGTATTTTAATTACTTATATACCTCGTTAGTAAAAACATACATGATTTCATTGTCACATCTTGTTCACGTACTTCCATATAGTTATTCGACTACATGAACTGGAACTTGCCTTACTTTTTATTGGTTATCTGATCGGGATAGATATTTATTAATCTCCATGATTTGCATATTTTACGTATGCGTACATGCGGCGATTTGTGTACACACGACCGCTATGAACATTTAAACTGAGAATCTGGTCTCTACCCACCGATCCCGATGTTACACACGGCCAACGTTGGCCTCAACAGCTACCATATCCAGTTAATTTTCCTTGCCTTGTATATGCAGTTTTAAAATCATCGTGTCGTATTTTATTTACATGTACACATCCGTTGGCACTTCGTAATTCACTTGTATTGATTAGTTGTATTTTGCATATGTGGATTGTGCTTATATGATCACTGCTGTCTGTTATTCAGTTTCAGATAATTTAGCTACCATATCGCGTTCATTTTTTTTTAAAGCATTTTAACTCATTACAAATTAGATTGGGTTCCTAATGTAACTCAATGCTTAGTCATAATAGATGTTATCAAAAAAATAGAGGATATATTATAAATTATTATAACTTTTATGAAACCTAAGAGCCTAAGAAACAGGATTTAGTATGCAGAAGATCAGTTACGGCGATTTCTCACTATTACCTCCTTTTGTTGTTGTAAGATTACGTTGCAAATTGTACGCAGCATTCCGTAAGATTTCTGGTTGTAATATATGGTGCATTTGCTCCATACTATTATTTTTTTAATTCGTGTAGCATTGTTGGTCGTCTTTCAAATACTAAACTTTTTAAATAACCCCACAGCCAGTAACACGCTGGGTCAAAATCACGTGATCTTGGTGAGCAGGAATTTGCGAAATGTGTGCTTAACTCATGATCTTGAAAATCGTTGGTTAATAAGTATAATTGTTTAATTGGTGGGAAAATGTGCGGCAGTACCCCATACCGTATAAAAATGAGGTTTTTCAATTACGTGGTTTTGAATTTATAGCTGTGGAATTACATAATGTCACATTTGCAAGTATCGTTCACCGTTTATAGTTAAAGATACGGTTTCTTCATTCTGCATTTCCTGGTAGAAATATAAACCAATGATAAAATTACCTGTAAAATCGCACCAAACGGTGTCTTTTTTGTCATGAAGGCCTTCTTGAACGATTTCTTGTGGATTTTCGTCGGCCCAGCTTCTACACTTTTGAGTATTGACTACCATTGAGAGTAAAAGAGCTTCATCTGTCCATAAAATGTGGTATAACCATTCGAGTTCTACTTCCATATTGTTTGTTCCAGCATCATCGTGCTGGAACAAATACAGGCGTCGCCACAGTGTGATATTTTGATGATCTAGCTGGACAAAAATAAATTATCGAAAGTGTTAAAATAATTCCAATAACCTACTATATCTTTCTATGAAATCCCATAGTACTAGGAAACATTAGTAGTAAATCAATATAATCATCCAATAATAAATGGAGCAGGTATAATGTTCGAGGTACTTACTGTCAGTCGTATTGTACATTTTCTTTAATTAAGTTTGTTTGTGAATTGTCTAATAATAAGTCTACTTTCGTGATGTGTTTATATTTTCGTTATTAATTAGGTTTGTTTAGTGTATATTTAGAGCATTTTTGTATCTTTAAGATAAGTGGTTTATTTGTAATAAATTTAGACAAAATTACGTGTCCGAATCATAGATCTCATAATATAGGCAGTGTATCTATATGCCGGGCTTTCAATAAATACCGAAACCCACGTGACCTCTTTTAGATATGCAACCAATTTAACAGTATGGTAATACATATTTTTAAAAATAAAAATCCTACAGAAATTTTTATTTACATATATTGACAATTAAAATTTTACAGGTTAGGTTTATATTGTAAATAATCACTAACTAAGCAACGACTGAACGACACAAACAGAGACGTATAAAAACGTCAAATCAAATATCGACTAGCAGCTCAGGTTAGACCGGTTTGATAGCTTAGGGATATTTTTTGTTTTACCAACATATTATTTACGTCTTCTTACGTCAGAGATCACGTGGGTTTCGGTTCTTATTGAAAAGCCTTTAGAATCCCGTGTTATACAGCATTGTGTATGTGCTTACATTGAAGATAGATCACTTACCTATTCAGAACGTTGAGAAATATTGCAGACAAATGATGACATCTAAGATTTTTTCTTCGTTATCCGAATACCTACGCGAATTTTGCGTGAAGGAATTTTTGTTTTGTGGTGTACGAAGTCAAGGAATGAAAGGATCGAAGCAATTGTGGAATATATTCGACAACAACTAAAGCCATGTATGTCGATTAGAAGAAAATATTTCGGCAAGAATTAAGGTGACAGTAGGAGGTATTTGTTAAAAGATTTAACAAAGATGAAATAAATCGTGTTACAATCTACAACGATTCCTAAGTTCTAATTATATGTGGCTTCAGGAAAATATTTCTGCCAGATAATTTTATTCAAACTACCAAATACTTCAGCTGATACGCAACAAATACAAAATGAATTCTAGAAAACATTTTGAAGATAGTAGTGCTAAAACTGAAGTCTTGTGCAACAACCAGTTTAATAAAATTACATGTGGCCAGAGAATTAACGCTGCGAAAACCAGGTGCGCATGTTACACACATTCGATATTGTACACACACATGTTACTAATAAAATTTTCTTAGAGCAAAAAGTTATGGAGTTATGCAAATTTTCAGAATGATCGGCTTACTTTGATAGTCGTGATGTCGATAATAAGAGAAAATATATAACTGTAACTCTCTGTCCTTAGAAAATTTTCTCAGTAACATGTTGGCGTACTGTGAACGGAAATACTACTTTACCTGAAATAAAATTGAAAATTGACAACTGGATTTTATCAAAGTAGGCCAATCGTTTTGGAATTTTGCATAACATCATAGCTTTTCAACCTGAACAATATTTCCTAGTCATATTTTAGTACATTGCAATCAGAAAAGCTAGTTTACCTGAAACGGAAACAGTTTCACACAGTTGCAAATGACTACTAGATCTTAAGAACTCAATACACGATAAGGACTAATAAATAAGGAGCAAACTAAGCAGGACTTATTTACCAAATAATAAACTCTAAATCAAAAATTTTTTGTCTAACATAGGCATCGTGAAGTCTATCGGTGGACACACCGTATATATATTTTTTAATATTATGACATATCTGTGCAAAATCATACATAATTGTTCAATTTAGTATTAAGAAGTAAAAGAGCATCTGAAAATAAATCGCATTATTGAAAAAATAGTTTTGTCCTGCTAGATCATTAAAATGTCGTCCAGTAAATGTCAAAATTCTCAAATGATCATTTCTGCCTACTGAACGTCCATAATTAATGAGGTGGTTTGTTTTAAATTAATAAGTTGCACGTACAATTTAAAAGATATACAGTAGTATGCCAACATCTGTCAAAAAACTTTATGGTAAGCTATAGTTGGAATATTGATTGTATCGCTTCGAAAACGATTATCGCGTTCTGCTACGTCGCTTAGCTGTGATGTATAAGATCCTATTTCTCTACTTGCCAATATTGCAAACTACATATATGTACTATTAACCATTTCTTCGAGACCATATAAAGGTAACACCATTGACATGTGCCAATTCCAATTTGGCTCATCCTCCGGACTTTAAAGTTTGTCAATATTTACTAGTGACTACAGTATTTACAGTGACAGTCATTCTTGTCAAAGATATTTTTTGTCAAGTTTTTGACAATTAATTGTTAAAACCGTTTTCACAGTTAACAACAAATTCTTGGGCTGTATTACGCAACCTAGTCCTGTCGTTGTAATTTCTAAGAGAAAGAACATTTCAATGACCCAAACCCATTGTTCTCAAACTATGTATACCTGGATGCAAAGGTTTCCGGACACGTATCGACAGAGAAACACCTGCCGCACAATATTTTGTTCCGTACGATATACTGACACTCGGCCTATTCGGAACAAAATATTGTGCGGCAGGTGTTTTTCTGTCGATACGTGTCCGGATACCTTTGCATCCAGCTGTACATACATACAATTTTTATGGAAGTAACCTTCGATAATGTTGTATGTATTTGTGTAAAACAATTTTGGATGATATTTATATAACTAATGTGTAAAAACAATTAGAACTTCAACAAAGCAATACTACATGAACAACAATAATTTATATTATAGTATTTTATGTCAAATATACTTAGGTACATCGAACGAGTTTAAGTTTAATTAGAACAAACAACGCAAGTTTAGTGGAAAGAAATATAGCAGTTTACTATCCATGATCGTCTATATTCATTTTACGAACCCTGTCTTTTACGATCTTCATAATATCTTTTACTTCAGCATGAACTATTTTCTTGCGCTTTAGGTCGAGCCCAAACAAGCATAAAACAAACTGGGGCGCGACAAATCGATATTTATGATCCGCCAATACATCACCGACTCGGAAAGGTCAGTCTGAAATAACCGTAAGTGGAAGCCGACCGTTGACAGGTCGTAGACGTAAAGTGGGACAATATATCAATTATTTTGTGGGTTACCTGCGAAATTGCTGAACTGGAAATTATATTAGGGCCATTTACTATAAACGAGTAGAATTGTCTTTTTTTTCATGTTCTAAAAATATATAATTAAAAGCCATAGTTTTCCCTAAATACTTTAAAAATAAAGTATAAGTATCTTTTCATTTCTATATATTTCTTTCCAGTGGAGGAAATTTAAAAGAAATTACGAACGAAATAACTAAGACGATGTATACTACGTTCAAGTTCGAACATGTGTATGTAGTTAATTACCGATACCACAATAAATAATTAAGGAATAAACAGCACAAGCTATACATTATGTATATTGCTGTTTGTCATTTGGTATTTTATGTTTCACCATGTTTCACCGACGTGTTTTGACATACAAACGTCAAAACTGCTTGTCAATACTACTACCTACATTCTATGAGATCAAAATATCGCTTGTCCAAGGAGCATATCATATAAGAGTGACGCATTCCACGCAAAAAATTAGACCCGTACGCGACCGCCAGCTGATAATCATATGGTGGTACTAAATTTGTAACAGCGATGGCGGGACCTCTAAATTAGTACAATGCTACTCTAAATACGTGTTTCGATCTTGTTTGATCTCATCAGTGCGATATATCTATAAATATAGAAATCACAGACACGTATTTACGTGAATAATTAAAAATAAATTCTGGTAAAAAATAAAGTTAAACTGCAAGAAAAATAATATTAAAAATTCAATAAATAACATGTATACAAAAAATATAACATTCTCTTGCATATGATAATAACTACATTAATAAATAAAACAATATAAACTTGAAGAAATAGCAAAATAAACTAGGTACCTACTCATAACAATAAATAAACTGAAATTCTAATAAACAACTAGATAAAATAAGGACAATTGTTCATATGCACAAAAGACTAGAAAACCCTAAACTTCTTACCCTCTGCATATGCTTCAGCTGTGTATTTTTTCTTGCGTTTCAATTAACAGATTCGTCATTAGAAGGCCGACAAATAGGTATCATCATGAAATTTTCTAATTATTAAACCCATAGATATATTTAACAGCTGTTCTTGAACCAAAGTTTGATGATCGGAATCAACACAAGTATACCATGAGAAGCTAACCTTCCGCAAAGTAAATAAATTTTCTTCTGAATAGAATTTACATGGCCAAATGACTTTAGCAAGACAACCATTCTATCGTAAATGTTATTAACATATGATACCAACCTAAAAGTGGAATAAAGAAGAGTATTTTAATCACCAAATTCCTTAAACATTGTAAATGTATGCATGAGGTTCTACGTTTGCAGAAAACAAAGTAGATTTACAAACCTCACAATCGGATAAATTAAGTTTTTTTAGGAAGAATCCACAGACATATGTAGGTGACAGCTTGATAATTAAAACCATCATAATTAATCGGAACATTTAGAGAAGCTTCTATTTCGTTCTTATCCAATGCACAAGTCCTAGCACTTTTAGGTTCAATAGAAGTCATGAAAGATTGCAGATTACATTAGATATGCCCGCTATCCTCCTCACAATTGAACCCGATAGCATGAGAAGACACTAAATTATTTAGAATTTTAAAATATTTAAAATTGGCAATGAACTGATGACAACTTGACGTATGACACCAAATAAATTCTCCAAACGATCTTGATTTAATGATCTTGTTCGCAAATGCCCAAAGCCTATATTCTGCAGTTTATTCCATAAGAAAATAACACCTCGAAGAGTATTAATTTTTTGTGATTTAAAAGTGCGGTATACAAAATTTTAGGAAAATCCGTGTTGAGCCGCTATTCTTCAATTTAGCCCATCTACTACAACAATTAATAAAATAAAACAATTGATAATCACAAAACTTACCCGGAACTTGTGCCTCTTTTGTTCATAACCTCACCTTACTCTACTACATAATTTGTAAACACTACATCATGATTTGCATTTTTATTGTATCCTCGATATTGTACACGCAGCCATGTCACTTCCTCTTATAGTTAATCATAATTATTGATAGATTTCTTAATGATAAGAGCAACAAAAAGATTTTCTGGTGAAAATATCGCTATAAACTGGCTCATATTTCATATCAAACCTCTTTTGGTATTACTGGTATTTAGTTTTTATCTACTGAATACTGTCTTCCCTTTTCGATTGTATATTTTTTTATAATAAACATAAAACTAAAAAAAAAAATAATAAGCGAAAGCTGCTCCGTTTAATTGGTGTGTTAATGATTGAAATATTTACACACTGATTAAGACGGTCGATAAAGTAGAATGCTTTTTTTTGTTTAATTTAATTCATAGTGAGCGATAGTAGTTTAATTTAAGAATTTAATTGTAAGAAAATAGATATTTGAATTATTAATATTTATACTGAATCTAAATTACAATTAATTAATTTGTATATGAAATTAATTATTTCTATTGTGAATTTATTTATAATAAATTGTTGTTTTTGGACATAGTATTTTTCTTGTTGAGAGTGGTGATTCTTTTTAAAGAAAGTTTTGATTAAGCAATTTTTCTCGTGCTACTCGCGGACGACCCACAATGGGGTATTTGGCCGATCTAGCTGGCCAAAACTATTTTGGGTTGTTTAATTCATTTAAAGTATATGAAGGAAGTTAAAAACGATGTCTTAGGTAGTTGTGTATGCGTATTGTGTTTGTACACAACGACCTAAAGAACTATCGTAAAATAGATATTTTATTTATGTTAAACATTCTAACGGAGAAGAAAGAGGAAGAAGAAGTTTGAAACGAAACAAAATGTATCTCCTACATAAGCAATTAATTTCACTAATAAGGAATAAAAAACATATATTTATGTGGTAAATAGTCCAAAGAAGTAGTAAACAAAATAATAAATAAACATTAAATTGCTATATATTTCATATACACAATAACTATAATCCTTGATTTTACATTAGCAGGGGGCGACCCCTGAGTCGGCTAATCTGGAACCCTGAGAACAGTTTGCTAAGAACATTTATTCTATTTGTTTTAACATATAAACTTATACAATACCTTTAGATAATAACTCCTTACAGCAAAATTCTTTAGAAATGTTTTATTAATTTTTGAATGCAATAAATTAAAAAAAAACCATTTTTAAAAACAACAGATATAGTTGTAAATAAATATTATTATTAATAATATTATTAATTATAATCTTTTTTCTTTGGTCATTTAGTAAGAGATATTTTTACCGCTATTTTTAATAACTTGTAGTAGCCTGGGTGGTACATACTTAATTAATTTATTCAGCACATCAGCTTCAAATCTTTCCCCAGCTTCTACAATTCGGCGTTTTAATTCTGCCTTGATTTGAATTTCTGGTAGCATGCAGCCGTATCCATTACGAACGAGTTTCGCCCAAAGATTCCCGATGAGATTCAGATTTGGGCGCAATGTCGGCCATTTCAAAATTTTAATCCCATAGTCTTTAAAAAATGTTTTGTTCTCGGCAAAAATGAGTTCAAATCCCTAAGAAACCTCACATTTTATTGAAATAAGTTTTTGCTTAATATATTGAATGCTCTTTGAATATGCTTTAAAGAATTACTTAATATATCCATGAAAAAGTAGATTGTAATTTTCTGTTGTATTTGCAAATATAATTGCGACTGCTATATAGTAAATGATTAAAATTGGCGACTCATTGCAAGTAATATCGTTTTGTTATAGTTAGTTGTTATAGCCAGTACTTGCAGCAAACTACTGCCTGTGGAAAAAAGTTATTGATTTTCTTTAATAAGTTAGTACCGACTTTAAAAATGTGTATTTTATTGCAGGGTAGTGTGCGGTGTATTAGCATTTAGTACGGAAGTGTTCTGCAATCGCGTGCCCGGATTGACGCCTCAACAGAGAGATATGTGCCGGGCGTCGCCGGACGCTATGGTCGCCGTCGGGGATGGAATCCGTTTGGCGACGTCCGAGTGCCGCTACCAATTTAGGCACCACCGTTGGAACTGCACGGCGATAAATAACCCCAACTCCTTTGGGCACGTTGTTATTGTAGGTGAGTGAGTCATGCGTTTCCTATATCTATAGATATACTGTGCGTCGTTTATGTATGTAAATAAATCACTTTCCCTATTGATCAATAGTACTTTTCGAATTCGTTCAGCGCATTATATTTAATAAACGGTTGAATTAATTACTACTTCTAGGAATTAATGATGTGTTAATTATTGTAAACGGAAACAACACTTTAAGACACATATAGGGGTAATGCTTGTAAGCTATGATGCGTTAGTTTTCAGGAATGCAAATAGTCAATGAGTTACAGTCTTCGGTGTATAAGACAGTCTGCTTAAATAAATATAACACTATTCGTATGTCGAGTATTGAAGTAAAAGTTTGTTGAATACATTAAAAATGTTTTTCGTTTTTTGTAAAACTTCGATTAATGATTATCAGCAAGGTCACTTTATTTTGATTGATTGACTAGTCTTAGAAGTGCATTTGAGAAGTGCTTTTTTATTGTTTTGTTTTACTTGTATTTCAATCATAATTCTAATAATAACGAATTGAATATAGTCTGATATTGAAATTTAGAATGGAAGACATAATCTGTGCAATGAAAAAATGCGGATTTATAGCTCATTCAATATTCAGATTAAGAAGTTGATTGCTGTGACATTGGTCGTAATGTTTGATATTTATTTGTAAATTAATTGCTTTAATCTATACATTTACAGAAAATAATTTCACTTTTAGATTGTTTTTATTAGGGTATGGTCTAGTAAATGGGAATTGGAAATCTGTTATATTAAGTTAAATTAATTAAATACTGTTTTATTTCTTTTCTGTATACTAGAGTCTCTTGGTCTTTAAATGTAAATACTGAAACCTATATACACTGGTAAACAAAAGGAGGCCTCCATGATAGGCCTTACACTAGCTTGTAAGCACGGTTGTTATCAACTGAAAAGAGATTTATTATAAATTTGTGCTTGTAAATACTTTAAGAATGTTTTGAAAGTGCGTTTAGGATCCCTCAAAATATAAATATCGCAAAAAAGTCGCTTATCAAAATTACAGTGTGGCGAAGAACATGGTCATCACGCATCATCCAGTGGTTTTGAATGTTTCTCAAAATCTTGAAAAGTCCTTCGGTAAAAGTGTTAATTAATTTTTAGCCTTTGAGCACCAAAGCCCAATTAATGATTCTAGCACTATAAAAAGTTAACTCGTCAGACTTTTAATCTTTAACTTGCTTGTTCTTGTTTATTTGAATTCCGAGGGATGTTTTCTCCCGATGTTCCGACAAAAGAAACCACTTTCTCATTCGTAATTAATTCATCAAAAATCAGATGAATGATGAATGGTGGTGTGTGTATTGGATACAGCATTCTGTCAGTTTTCAGCATTCTGGAGGATTTTCTTCGTGGAGTTCATCTTCAATTGACTCTCCTTAAATAACCGCGAAAACTTAACTAAGCACAATAGCTTTAGGCCTACCAAAGTTCTGCAAAACTTCCACCGTATTGTACCGTTTTCAAGAGGAAGTAATTTAGAAAGTTTGAAAGATTTTTGTTGTGATAGTTAGTTATAATTTTTTTTTTATAAGGGGAAACCGCTTGGCACCTGGGCACGGGTTCGATGTGCCTAGGTAGTGCCGGGCGCTACTCCGACTAAAACCCCTTTTGTGTCCTTCTCTGACGTTTCGGGACCGTCCGTAGGACATAACATCAAACCGTCAGCGGCTTCCTTCATCCTTCTCCTTGCCTACCTCATGGCATTCTGTCTACTTATTTCATCCTGCTGTTTCTGACTCATTATGTCAATGATTAACTTGTGTATGGCTCGCCAGTTTCCTTCCCGTTCTCATCATCTTTTGCACCATGGTGTCCGGGGTCAACATACACCTTACTTCATTGTATGCCGCGCGTCTACGGTTTTCCCATCTATTGCAATCAAAGATGGTATGTTCTGCTGTATCAGTATTGGAGCAGTATATGCAGCCGTCGGTGTTATCTTTTCCAATACGCTTAGCGAAGGATCTAAAGGTTCCGTGTACCGTTAGTGCTTGCGTCAGAAAGTAGTCAGGCTTGCGATGGCTGCACTGTATCCACGGTCTTATAGCGGGTATAAGTCTCTTAGTCCATTGGGCCTTAACAGTTTGAGACTCGCATCTCTTCTGCCAGAGCTCAAGCGACCTTTCTCTGGATGTTGCACGACACGTTTGTCTGTTAGCCTCCCAATGTTCATACACATACTTCCTCTCTGCCGCCAGCAGGTCAATAGGGACATTTCCAGTTATAACCTGGAGCGCATCGCCCGAAACGGACTTATAGGCTGATGCTACTCGGAGAAGCATGTTTCTCTGCACTCGCCCATACATCTCCCTGTATTTATGGAACCTCAGATCCTCGTACCAGATGGGTGCTCCGTAGAGTAGAAGGTTCTGCATTGAGCTGCATAAAACAGTCCTTCTGCAGTCTGCTGGTCCGCTCACGTTGGGTAGGATTTTGCTCAGCACCGATACTCTCTGCTCCGCCTTTGCTACGGCTGCCGGGAAATGTCTCTTAAAAGTTCCCCTATCGTCGATTACTATTCCCAAATACCTAATACTTTGTTTAGGGGTCAAGATTACTCCGTCCAGGCTGAATGCAATCGACTGTCTATTTCGTCTTCCTTTGAGGATCACTGCTTCGGATTTTTGGGGCGCTACAACCAGTTTATGTTCCCTAATCCACACGCTTATCCTTCGGAGGCATTCGTTGGTGTTTGCCACGCGTACACCACTATTTTCAGCCCCGACCACCAGTGCCAAATCATCCGCAAAAGCAACCGTTACTGCGTCCTCCGTCAGGTCCAGGCCGAGGACTCCGTCATAAAGGACGTTCCAAAGGGTAGGGTCAAGAACCGACACTTGTGGGACACCAGCTCCAATCTCCATGGTTTCTTTTTCACCAATCCAAATCCTTCTGTTGCTGAGGTAGCTCGAAATCAAATTAATTAGGTAACCTGTAATCTTTCTTTGATGCAAGTGCCGGATAATCAAGCCATGGCTGGCTGTATTAAACGCATTTTTTATGTCGATAGTAACAAGCACACACCATGACTTGTTGTATTCATTTGTTAGTTATAATACTTAGTTTAATCTAATAAATTATATTGTTTTGTGGTACTCGTATATGTATTCAATAATATTCTGGTATGTTTTTCTAAATCCTGTTTTGTTTTGTAATAATAATGACAATTTTATTTTCATTGGTTAAGATTTGTCATTTAACCGTTATTAGCATCATTATGCACTTGAGGGTATCTATTGGGATATAAATACCTTCATAGTTCTCTTTTTCAGATACTTATTTTCTATCGATGAAACCGCTTCTAATAAAATAATTCACTGTTTTCCGAGTTTGTTTTGAATTTCTGATTTTATCGCTCATCAGACTGCAAAGTACTGATAAACTAGATATGTACATATATCCCATCCTGTTATGCTGGTTTGAAAGTTTATGTGTAGTGATTTTTCGGCAATAGAAATTGTTTTGCTTGCTATATACACTACCGTGCAAAAGAAATCAGCACCTTACAAAATTCATGATATTTTACTAACAAGACATATTTATTCAAAATGTGGAATACAATTTCGTGCTGAATATGAAATACATCTAATCCGAAGAATAAATATGAGTTATTATGAGAAATTCACACTTAAATTCTAGGAAATTCTTAATTACAAGGGGAATATTTTATGGTCTGCCTGAAGCGACTTGTGGGAAGGATAATCCGTAGAAACTTTAGAGAAGGTAAAACTATTTTAATAAAATCGAAATTTTACAGATTCAGTTCATAGTTTATCATCATACGAAAAGTTTTGGTATATTTTAAAAATAAATTTGTATTTTTGTTTCGTGTAAGTCTCTTTTCAGGTTCATGTAATTCAATCTATTGAAAGTGTGCACTTTGTCATCGTGAAAGGATTAAAAAAAGTCACAGGATGCCACAAATATCTCTTGTGAACAGGCATAAAATTGTTGTATTACATGAAGAAGGTTTTAATCAAGTCCAAATAGAATAACGTGTTAAGTGTTCACAGTACAAAGTATTATTAAAATTTCAGCGGAAATGTTTAAGTAGGTGATAAGCCGAAGTTAGGACACCCTAGAACGCTTAGTGGAACCGATGCCCGCTTTTTAAAAATGACATCCTGACGAAATCGGGTGGTAATGTATTGGTTTGGGGATGTACTTCTGCAAATGGCGTTAGCGATCTTATAAAAATAGATGGCAGATTAACTGCAGAAGCATGCAAAATTATTAGAAGACCATGCCACCCCTTCAGGAAGGCGAAAATTTTATATTACAACAGGACAATGATCACAAACATGCTTCCAGGTTAAATAAAAATTACTTGCCCCAACAACAGAACAATGGGATATTAAGAACAATGGTTTGACCACCACAACGTTCGGACCTTAGCATTATAGAACATGTTTGGGATTATCTCGATCAAAAGAAATATGAAAAATCACCCAATAATGTAAAGAAGCTGTGAACAGTCTTAGAAGACGAGTAGGCCAAAATCCTCAATGAATTTATCCAGAAAGTGCATGATAGCGCTCAAAACAGCATCAACGACGTTATTAAATTTAAAGGTGGCCACACATTAAAAATATTCATTATTGTTATAAATGTATAAGTAGCAATCGTACTAGATACATAATAGAAAAAATTATTGTCATTGTAGGTCATTTGTTTATAGTACCTCGCATTATTGTAGAATATTTATAAGTACTGGTTTCTTTTGCACAGTAGTGTACCTACATATATTTGTGCTATCTTCAGCGAATATTTTGAAGATAGCAAAGAAATATTGTTGTAGATGTTATTATACATATAAGCAGATACTTCAACCTCCGCAAAGTTTCAACTGTTAATACTGTATACAACAATTATGCTCCTCAAAACTTGCGAAAAATAAATCATAGAAGCAGACTGATTGAAGAAGCTGAATGGATGTATTTCTTTTATAGCATTATATCATTCTATAATGCATTATTTTTGATTATAAAAAAATTAACTAATTTCAATTGCATTTAATAAAATATGCTATTAGTATGCTAGACACATATATGAAGTCCGTTTGTTGAACAACATCCATTGTAAACCCGATAGCTCAATCAGATACACTTATTACTATAAATTCTATGTAAATTTCTAAGACAGAGATAACGAATCGGAGCAGCGAGTATATGAAAAGTAAAAGTTATATGCAAATGTGTTCCTGGTCCATTCATAAAAGACGCAGAAGGTGTGGATATTACAATATGTACTTATTTCGTTCGTTGTTCGCATGGGACAGATGTAATATCATTCGTAAATACATTTGCTATTGAAATTTTCATTGTAAGCCGTTTATTTACATATCACTCTCATTGTTTGTGTGATATTTTGTCAGTAGTTAGAGTCACACATTGGTTTAAGACATCAGCCTATTGATATTTAAAATTCTAATATGCTTGGGTGTTTCTTCGATCAAGAGAAATGGTTTTGATTTATGGACTATGATCAGGCGAAAGTTTCTGAATTATGGCCGCATTTTTGTTTATTTATTCGAGTAATAAATGTGTCATACAATTGCGTGCCATCCACATAAAGATTGTAGTTGTAGTACTGCTGGCAGTTTATGATATCGGAAGTATAAATTATATAAAGCAATATTCCCAGGAACTCTCTAAGGAATACCCGAGATGACTGGGAGAAAAAAAGACAGATTATACCCTCATAAGAAACTTACAGTTAGTACCTACCTGGAGAAAATGTTGATAGAATTCAAAGAAAATTCATGTAACTAATGATAGTGAGCAAGAAAACGTGACTTACTGTGTCAAATGCAAATGCTTTGGAATAGTCTAATAACACGAAACCCTTTTGTCATCAATGCCACGCAAAATACATTCTTCCATATTGGCCATTACACTTTCATAACTATAGCCTGAACGAAATTCTGACTAATTCGCAGGCAATCTGATTTAAAATTTTAAATCAATTATTTCATTTGAATTCTATGAAAAAATCATCAAATAACGCATCGTACCTATTAGTATAATTAGTGATACAAAGTTACAACTGAAGTCTGTATTACACGGTCAAAGTGCATCAAAGTTTTACGTCAAAGTTGCTCAAAGTCGCTTCAAATTCTTCGTGTAAATGACCACTTTGAAGGACTTTGATAACGTCACATTAAATTTTACTTTGACGTTAAAAATAGTTGCTGCAACAAATTTTGTTAACAAAGTCGGTCAAAGTTCTGCTGTGCGCATGCGAAGCTGCCAGCACAATATTTGTTCAATCGTAACTTAACGTCAACAATAAAATAGTCTGTGAAACCAAAGGTATGTTGGCTGCTGTGAATTATATTTTTAAATTTCTGTCTGTCAAAGTAAAATTTGAGATGTAACTTTGATGTCCATTTACGAGAAAACTTTGATGCACTTTGACCGTGTAATACACACTTTAATAACTAAATAAAATAATGTAATTGCAATGTGTAAAATTATGAAAACACCATGAAATCAGTGGCATGCATTTTACGTATATCACGAACAAGAATTCTAAAAAGAGTAATTTGTATCAATGAGGGCGTTAACATGCATAATAATAAATTAATAACAGTTCACCCTAGAACATACTAGTTACGTTTATGCGTCAGGAATACCCCCTAACCAGCCTTTTCGGTGTGAGTCATTATTATAATGATCACCATTGCTACCACCACTGTCATTTAAGCATTTGTTTTACTGATTAGTAGTCTAAGTAGATAGGTGAACAGAATTAGACAATTTTGGCAATCGGTTCAAACTTACAACTACTTCACCACTCATATTAATAGGAATAGAAACCTAACCAATTTAATGTACCTACAATTGGCTTGCTGTTATGAGTTTTACTTTAAGTTTTAGCCACAGATGGAGCGAAGATCTACTACAAAAGTCATAAATCAACTTGAACAAAGTTAAAATCTACACGAAACAGTTATCTGTAATATGTTACAAATTTCCATTAACAACAACTTATCTATATTGTTTCGACATTCACCATAAGTTGTACAGAGACTAGTCACGCGCCAAGATTTACATAAAACGTTCTTTTAACTGTGGCATGACTTGGGACCCTTTTTCAAGCCTCCCTTTTATACCATTAGTATACATCCAATGGAATGTAACGCTTTAAAGATGTAGCTTGTACGTGCGATTGTCAAGTACATGTGTACCAAGTTACACTGATATACATACATACACATACGTTCATGTATGCCACAGCAGGATACTTCTTGGCAGGTCTGCTGTAATTTCTTCTCATTAGCTTGATCTTTATCTCTTTCATTATCGTCTGCGTATAAATAAAGGAATAGGTTTTGTAACATTCAAACACGTATGACATTGAATAAAGGCAAGCTATAAGAGTCTTAAATGTTTTAAGTGCTGTGTAGTTGTAAAGTTAGTTGATGATTAAATCCTAATTTTGTACTCGCATTTTAAACTGTGGTAACTGTCTATCAAGTTAATAAAAATGAAGTGTAAGTTCTTAAGTCAAATCAATTAGATTCTTTTTTAAAACTGTTTATAGTAGTTGTTTTCACAATTGATTTTGATTTAATTTTTGATATAAAATACTCTGTGTCTTTCTTCTACTAGTCATGCCATCTCTTAAATTTTTAATCGTATCTCTATATGAACCTGCGACTTTTAGTCGTCTTTCTAGCGAAACACCAGATGTGTATAACTATATTTAAGTACAGACACCCGTATGCGCTGGTACTAGAAAAATTATTTTGTCGTATACCGTCTAGCTAATCGATTACAATCGACGTGAGCAGATGGATGCTTTTTCATTGAACAGAGAATCAAAATGATTAAAGTTGTACTACAAGATACCTGCAACACCTCAGGTACAATATGAGGAAGTTCACACCAAAAATAGTGATTTATAAAGCATTACACATTTAAATTGTGACCACAAGCTACGTAAGCTAGGAAGAGAATATGTTAGTAGATATACTTTGGTATTTGATCCAATAAAGCATGCATTCTACACTTAAGCAATGCTCTTCTATGCACATAAATAAAATAATCAGTAGACTAACATTTGCATTTAATGGAAATGATAAGTTATGGTACATATCCCTAAAACTATTAATATACATAAAGTGTAGCATGGTATTTTAAGTAATTGTTGCTTTTATTGGTATTTGAATGTATGAAATGTCAATTTTATTAAGTCGGTAGAGACGTTGTTATAGATTTTGAAGCTCATACATATTTTGATGTATAGGTAATGGCAAGTCTAGTATTTGCTATATGTATGTATGTAACACATCGATAGCTAATTCTCGAGGCTGCAATAAGATGGCGCCCCTATACAAATACTGCTACAATTTTTAGAAAGTATCAACCTTCGAACAATATCTGTGAAAGCTTCGTGACAATCGGACCAGTAGTTTTCAACTTACAATCCTTTGAGTGACGCTACTTTTGAGATTTTCAAAACAATACATTCAAAGCAATATCGTGTGTTCATTTATCTTTGTCGTGATAAAGGTTATCATGACTCTGCTCCATCGAAAGCAACCATAGAACAGTGGTTTGCAGACTTTAAACGTGGCCGTACAAATACTGCGCTTCACCACCCAATTGAGGTGGAAAATATTAGAAATGTGCGCAAAATTATTTTGGCAAACCGCAAAGATAAGTTGAATGAGATAGCCTGCACCCTAGAAATATCAAAAGGATGTTTTCACTTCATTTTGCATGATCATTTGCCTATGAAAAAGCAATTCTCGAATTGGGTAGCTCGTTTGCTCAAACTTGATCAAAAACAACAACGTGTCGGTGATTCAGATCACTTTTGAAACTGTTTAGCCACCACATATATGAAACATGACTTTATCATGTCACTCCAGAGTCCAAATGACAGGAATCTTGCCCAAAGCGGCCAACACCGCAATAGGCTGACAACGTTATGGCGTCTGTATTCTGGGATGTGCAGAGAATTTTGTTCATCAACTAACTTTACTTTTGGCTGGTAGAATAACGAGGCCATCGAGTGCGCCGTGATGACTCACTCTTTCAATGAAGATTTGATAAGCAGTTGAATGGATTTAATAAACTGTATCTATGTATTAATTTAGGATTTTTATCCTAGATTTCAGTAGGCGTTAGCAATGGCTTAGTAAAGTATTGATGTCGAGTACGATACACAGAATGTGTTCTACCGTCTCTAGATATTTTTGGCGCAGATAGCAGGTTTGGTCTTCAGTTTTTCCACGTTTGTATAGATGGTATTTTCAGTACCGCATGATTTGTCAAAAATCTCGCCAGTGGTCCAAGGTTTCTTTGCCGAAAGATAGTATCATCTTTGTAGCATTAATACTTGCTTTATAGAAAGTGTAACTTTATATCAGCATCGTAATTGCTGGTCGTACTTACTTAAAATTTCATTGTTAAGTAAAAATAGAAAGTTTCCATATATGTATAGCCATAGGTATCTGCTGTTGGTGTGTTATTCGCAGATTTCATTTTACATGATGTTATAATTAAACCAAATATAGTTCTTATGATGATAGGACAAAGGTTCCTAAATCTTTTTACCTCTCTCTCTTTCCGTCGCGTGTCACCTCATACATGTATATGGGCTGGGCTCCTCTTTGGTCCTCCTCTTTGATTTTGAAGCACCTTTTGTTGCGGAAAGCCATTCCATTAGTACTCCTTCAATATGGTATTTAATAACCAACCCTAGAATTAATTTGGGTGCTGTGGGTTTTACCACCTTTGGTTTTAGAGTCACCTTCTTACTGAAATGTTAGCAGTTTATTGTTTTTATTTGACGAAAAGTGTATACGCGAAAAGTTCCGATGAAACAAATCGCATATTTGCTCATTGGTTTGCAATTTCATGTACCTTTAGCATTGAAGTGCCGTTTAGTCCATATCATGAATATCTCGGTGTTTGTGGACACCTGCGTAAACGCAGATGAAAAAATGGTTGCTGTCTATACGGATGGTAATTCAAAACTTATAAACATATAAAAAAAGTATAAATTGAGAATTTAATAGTGGGCTGCTTCTTTTATTTCTGTGTCTAATAGTGTCCATGTATTTAATTAGCTCGTTTTAGTGTAGCAAAAGGTTATCCCGCACCAAGCATTATTTTCGTGCTTTTGTTTTTAGTTTAGAAATTAGAGATTAGTGCAGAGAGCAACAGTTGCATACAATGCAACTGTTGCTCACTAAATTCTTCGAAACAAGGAATAGGACGTAGCGTTGTATAGGTACAGTGTGGTGATAAAGTTTGGAACCAAGCTTTTATTTGATTAATAAAAATTAAAAGGAAACAAATCTCGGACAGGTCAATTTCATTTTCTTGAATGACAGCTTTTGGCGTATAAATTTTAGTTGTGACATTTGTTTTTCCGCGATGACATCATCACATTTTTTTTTAAATGACAACCCTCAATTTTTTAATGGTTTTTGAAAGATGTACCCACCACTTGAATAATGATCTAAAAAAAACTACCTTTCATAACAGTTTTCTCGAGAAAACATTTTTGCAATAAAATCAATTTTTTTTCTAACTACACGACCGTTTAAAAAGCAAACAAAAACATAAAACAATCTACTAAATTAAAACAACGTTTATTTTAAATGTTCGAACTGTACTTCTTGTGCCACCTGACATTCCCCGATACGAGTAACACTTTGAACGCTACGATTAATCATATCAGGGCTGATTTGTGCCATTTCATCGCGAATTCTTTGCCGCAAATCTTCCAAATTATCGGGCCTATTAATATAAATTTTTGATTTCAAATAACCCCATAAAAAAGATCTAATGGTGTTAGGTCAGGAGAACGAGGTGGCCATTCAATTGTGCCTCTTCTTCCTATCCATCTTCCCGGAAAAGTGACGTCCAGATATCTACGTACATCTTCGGCAAAATAGGCAGGCGTACCATCTTGCTGAAACCAAATACTCGGATGGGCCCCATCTGCATTTTCATTATTTGGAGAGAGGGCTGCCAGAGCTGGCACCACCTCTAATAAATTGAAGAAGGTTTAAATATCGGCCACCAGTTAAGATTCCATCAACAAAGAAAGATCCTAAAAACTGTTGCCCTATGATTCCTACTCAAACATTTATCATCCTCATTTAATTCGTGTATTAACTGTAATTTGTACGGGTGATACTTTTCTTTTTTAAACAATTTCACAATAGTAGTATAGTGTAGGTCGTTGTTCAGGGCCAGTTGTCTGGTAGATGCATGAGGATTTTCCTCAGCTTCAAGCAAGACATTCAACATTGTTTCTTCGTTTACTTTAGGTCGACCTTGCCAAGGCAAATCTTTTACAAATCCATGTTCCATAAATTTTGCAACTATTTTACTAACGGTAGACGGTACTAACGGTTTTACAATTGGAAGTTTATCAGGATGCTCTTCATTGAATAACTCACATACTTCTGTATGAGTATGTTTGCCAGTCACCGTATCCAACCATCATTAAAATTTCTATTCTTTCACGTTCAGTTAAATGTGCCATTTTTACAAAACTTCGCAAAACCTAACGATTTTGAAATGTTATTTGTAAGAACGTCAGTACCTATTACGCTACAAATGTCAATAAACATTAAGCTTCGACGTTGCTATGTTTCCTTTTTGTTTTGTATTAAAAAGAATCAAAATAAACTTGATAAAAATTTCTTAACGACAAAAGTTTACGAATGTTTTATGTCTTTGCTTGCTTTTTAGACAGTCGTGTTGTTAAAAATAAAATTTGATTTTATTGGAAAAATGTGACTTTTCTCGAGAAAACTGTTATGCAAGGTAGTTTTTTTTTAGATCATCATTCAAGTGGTGAGTACACCTTTCAAAAACTAAAAAAAATGAGAGTTATCATTTAAAAAAAATGGTGATGATGTCATCGCGGAAAAACAAATGATGTCACAACTAAAATTTGTACGCCAAAAGCTGTCATTCAAGAAAATAAAATTGACCTGTCCGAGATTATTTTCTTTTTAATTTGTATTAATCAAATAAGAGCTTGGCTCCAAACTTTATCACCACACGGTATGTAGGTAGATATGTATCTCTGACAAAATCAGAAACGCATTTTCATTTATAAGTTGTAACTCATGCATGAGCATAATTTGCAAACCTGCATGTATTATTACCAAAACCACTTTATTTGGTGCATAGAGTATTAAAACTACATATATGACAAATAAGAACGTCACAGAGTATGGAGTTTTTGTGGAACTTCCGGTACAGGTATCTTGTAATGTTTATTTCGTGTAACTGTACAAATCGTAGCTGGGTCTGAAACACATAATCCGTTAGTAAACTAATAATTGAATCAAATTTCATTCGATAGTTTTATCAACATAAATCAAATTGTACCGTTAATTTCAACTTTTAATTCCGTAATAGTTTTAAATGCAAACGAATCTTCAAAACGGACAAGAACCTGTTGAAGAATTAAAGAAAGTAAAACTGGTCGAACGAAAATGGAATAAAAAAACGTATGTGGTAATAAGAAGAGGATCGAAGCGATGCTGTCGCGATAAATCGTCTTGGCTTGTAGGAGCGAACGCACGGGAGTTTGTTGAAATGGATCCACAGGTGTCTAATAACTCCTACGCGGTCGCCGTATCCGTGTTTAAGATTCGAGCATCCATGTAAACACGGTTTGACACAGTACACAAACACGTAGACATTATATGGGCTTAAAGTCGAATTAGTGTAATATATCCTCAACGATGATTGGCGTCACTATCTAAAACTTGTGCCGTAGCTCGTGGGATTTTTAGCGGCCTTTTCTTCGTCTTGATTTGGAAAATAACAGGAACTATTAAAAGATTGTACATACATATACGGCAGCTAAACGGGAGTTTGTAACAGGTCGAGTTCGCTTTCTTCGTCACTGGAAATGAAATTGATGTTTTTAATAAAGTACATACTTATTTGTTAAAATTAAATCTAAGGTATATAACATACCTACCTACATATATAGTTTTTCTCTGACACAACCTTTCTAAATATACATATGCCACCGTGCACACAGTGCAGAGTGCAGTCACGATCACAGATCACATCACTATAGATACTGAACTTTATATCCTATCATTGGTTACTTGTGAGGGACGCAGCTCGACAGATCGGTGAGAGGGGAAAATATTTGTTAGGCAACCAAATTAGCAAAGTTATTACACTACGTATACGTATTATACCATCTGTTAATTTGAAAGGTATGTATGTTTATATTTTA
>SMLS01058151.1:0-15966 GCA_004785975.1 Popillia japonica
AAATATTAGCAGTGCTATTCTCTTTATATGTACGAGGGTATATCAAATATTAACGGGACTGTTAGGATTAAAAGCTTCTGGGCGGTTATTGAGGTGGAGCGAGTTGATGGACAGTTAGCTTGTACCTCTGGGGACCGAAGAAAACTGACCAAAAGTCGCTCGCGTCTCTTTAGTATGCAAAGAAGCCATAAGCAAGAAAGAAATTCGTGTCTCCGTGGAGTAACGGATTATAATAAAGTTTTTGGCAAAGCATGGAGTAAGACAAACTGAAATTTTGCGACGATTGGAGGTATAGTTCGGGGATAACACTCTGTCAAGATCCTGTGTCCTTGCATGACACCAAGAATTTTCTAGAGGACGTGAAAAGGCCGAGAACGAGAGCCATGCTCGCCGGCCAAGGAGAAGTGTGACCGCAGCCAACATTCAGGCGATCCAAAATCTTTTGGAGAGAAATCGCTGCTTAATCCTCTGGGAGATCGTTGAGGAACTGACCATCAGTTACGGAAGTGCCCACCGGATCGCGACAGATGATTTGAAATTTCGCAAACTGTCCGCTAGATAGGTTCCATGACTGTTATCCCAAGATCAGAAGCAACATCGATTAGAGGTTTCGCAGCGTCTCTTCGATCGATGTCGGCAAGAGGGTGAAGCATTTCTGAATCGTATAGGCACCGTTTATAAAACGTAGGTACACCATTTCACGCCCGAGTTTAAAACGGTAAGTATAGAATGGAGAAAATGCGGCGAGAATGCACCCGTGAAAGCAAAGACGCGATTGTCAACCGCCAAGGTAACGGCAACAGTGCGACTACAAATGGAGGAACAGGCGGAAATTTTCAAAATAAAACAACTGCCACAGAAGCCGGACAAACTTAAGATCAGACACGACACAATTACGAAATGGCAAAATACCTAGAGTGAGCAGAATGAGAGTGCGAGATGGACCAAAATGCTGATCCCAGACCTGACGGTATGGACTGAGTGTAAACACAGAAAGACGGACTACCACCTGACACAGTTTCCTTCGGGGCACGGACATTTCCGTAGTTACACTAAAAGATTGAAGCTAACAACAAAGGACTTGTGCGGCTACTGTGGTGCTACCGACTCCCCTGAACATGCAGTGTTCGCATGCAGTAATTGGGAACATGAGAGAAACAGCCTAGCATCAGCGCTAGGTGAAAATGTGACCCCAGAGAAAGTGATAAGGATAATGGTTGAGTCCGAAAGAAGCTGGAACGCAATCCACAGTCTTATCGTTAGGGTGATGAGTGATAGAGAACAAATGGAAAGACGATTGAAGAGAACCAAGACTAATTAAATTTCTTGAAGTGATTGAGTGATTGATCGAGGATGGGAAGAGGTAGAGACCAAGCGTGTTAGCCGATGTTAGGCCATATGGGCGGTGCCGGCGACACGCGCGAAGAAAAGAGGTGGTTTGGTGGGTAGGATAGGCCTGCACACCCCGCCTGGGAGTCCCACTCTGCTACACAGCGATCGACCCAAGCTGGTAGCGTCCATAAAGGATTTCACCTCACCAAAAAAAAAATCCGATCTATACAACATCGCAAGCACATCTCTAAATTGAGTCCGATCTTGATTGATATCATAACTATAATAGGTGAAATGCGAGGAAAAAACTGTGAAACGGAATTATGCTGGGTAAAAGGACAAAGTGGAATCGAACGAAACGTTATCGTTGACCAAATAGCTAAAGAAAGTTACGTGATAGGCACTTCATACAGACCGGTACTTGGTAACAAAGAACTATTGAATATAAGTCAGGACCTAATTTTAAAGAGCGAGTGGAATGTCTATTGGACATCTGCATACAATGCCAAAATGACACACTATGCGTATATTCACCCCCACGTGAAATAAAAGTATCGGTACAGAGATCGAAGCATATCCAGATTCAGCCGGTCCACCTTGGCTAGAATGAAGTTTAACCATGGCCGGTTCCCTTCACATTGATATCAATTGGACATAATTGATTCGGCGGGGTGTTCTTGTGGCTGTAAAGTGGCTGATATCAAGCACATCATATTAGCATGTCATGTAAGATCTTATCACTGCGTCAAATGGGCTTAGATCCCGAGTGCCAAAAAAAAAATCCTATCTCACGTTCTTGTGTGTCACCTTTCTGTACTGTAAAGTTACAACAACAAAACTTACGAAAATACTAAATATTAATTTCTGTTATATTTTAATTTAATTTTAAATGAAAACGTTTTAATTCGAAAGAGTGGATTTCATTTGTTTCCGTATTTACAGAAAGAATATTACAACGTATGCCAAATTTGTTTAGTATACTTTTTATAATACTGCTTCATAATATTACTCGTTGTGGAACACAAGAATGATGTTGCAATTTATTTAATTAAAAAATCTGCCAGCTATATTCGTGTTTGAATATCGAACACAAGCTCGCAGCGTAATATAAAATATGCGTGATTTAATTTAATATGTTTCAGCATCAGTTCTCTTGGAAGCGCGATAACAATATACTGCTATAACAAAAAACGGAATGTCAAATTTTGTAGAACTCTTCTATAGAATAGCAGGCTGTATTTGGAGATTTTAAATAAATTCTTAATAGCATCATGTATTCGACAAGGATAGGCGTTTCTGATTATCAAACACGTGTGGTATAGAAATATTTCTGTAAAGACATATCTAATAATAAGAGAAAAATATTCCATAAATGAAAATGTAAATTTAGGCATGCAAAATAAAACAAAAGCGGAGAAACTGGCATAATGGAATTATAAAAGACTTTAATTTTGCCAGAGCAAATATGTTTAATAAATCACAGATAATATCTTGGAATACATAACATCTACAAACTGAAGAGCAGAATGTATACAGAGGCGGGATGTGTTGCGTATCTTCTATATTATAGAATGTGTTAATGTGCGTATTACCTTTTGTTCTATATATACCACCAATAAGAGATGCGCATTACAACCACAAGGAGTAATTTGATGTAACTTGATTTTCTGGCACCAAAATGTCAAAATTTTAAGAATATCGACTATTTTTTTTTCTGTGAAGAGATTTTTGTTCATGAGAGCTGAGTAATATAGAAAAGTTTAGTTATTGCGTGGCCGTCCACAAGTGTTAAGCCTAACAAAATGCCTAGAGTTCAAAGACGTTGAAATTATCACCGTGTTAGTAACTTTGGCGGGGGTACAACTGTTGCCTATCGAGGTGTTAGTTTGTCCTATCGCGTAATTGGCTGTCATATTAATTGCACTGCAATGATGGTAATTCGTGTGTGTCATGTGGTGACAGAGAAGGTAGAGGTACACGAAGAAGACCAACTGGTCAACCGAGGCGTACCACAGAGCGTCAAGATGGGTGTTTCAAATAACTAACTCTACGAGCCCATTTTCCTACAACGCGTCAAATCGCTGACCAATGGTTTGGAGAAGAAGGTTGACCCATGCGTACACTATATCGCCGCATTCGACCTTTGCACTTTTTCCATACCGTCTACGATCAGTGATTCCTTGGACCGCTGACAACTGTCGTCAACGCTTGAACTGGCGTGGAGAGCGATGCGATATCGGGTTTGCTGTTGAGACGCACGTACACAGAACTGTTGGAGTAATGGTTTTGGCGACCATTGCTTATGGTAGTCGATCACCACTTCTGTTTATTCGAGGCAGTATGACAGCCGCGCGTTATGTTGATGATGGCCGTTCACACGTCCTTTTTCAGCAACACAATGCACGTCTCCATATTGCTCGTCGAACGATAGACTTTCTCCATGAAGCAGGCGTTAACGATTTGCCGTGGCCACCCCGTTCCCCGGATTTAAACCCAATTGAACATGCGTAGGATATCAGGGGGAAGAGACTATCCACTTTGTACCATCTTCCACAAACTTTGTTTAGTTAATCGGCGAAGTTCAAGTTGCCCTTGCCGATGCCTAGACGTATACAGGAGTGTACTCAGCTACAGGGATGCCAAATACATTATTAACAAATGTTATCGTTTCATTTCGGATGTAAAACTAGCACATTGCCAAGAAAGCAAATTGAACAAATGATTTCTTCTGACATACTTCTAATATCACTGAGTATATGAAGAAAACTTTAATAAACCTCCACATTGTACCAGGAGAAACTACTCCCTTGCAAATAATTTGCTTACCAAACGGAAAATACCACATAATCTGTCTTGAGCATCATTAAGCCAATTAAAAATGTAGGATAGAATAAAGACATTGAACCTGCCGTCGCAGAATGAATACTGGCATTGGCATAAAGTACAATTATATGCGCAAGTGCAGGATAGAAGTTATAGACCTCCTGGAATATGCTCAGGGTGGGGTATTTTTCTCCTACTACTTTACAAGGAGTGAACATGTTGGCCAAAACTTAACCCGATCGTAGTGTCGTGAAGAAGACACGAACAACAATGTATGCACCCCAATCAGTTATAATTCGTGAAGAAAGAAAGCAGTGTTAGGCGAGTCGGCAAAGCTAGAATTTCACATTTGTCTAGATTCAACCCCAAAAAACTGTGGTGATACTGGTGTGAATAGCAGTTCTCTATGGATGTGGGAATAATGAGATGGCTAACAGCCTTGCAAAACAGGCGCGGAGTCCTGATTGATTGTACTGAAGCCACGCTATACCATCACGAAAAGCCTGATAAGAGTTCATCGTCAATAGTATGGGCCAGAAATGAAAACTGCGCTCGAGTGACTTTTCGAATTATCTCCTAAGACTAAGTTACCAACCAATAGAACTATCAGAAAATTTTGAGGATGGTGCAAAGAAGTATCTTTAGAACATACATAGATTTGGCTATCACATTTAATGGAACGAACATTTAATAAAAGGAAATACAAAAATTCGTTGTGAGCATGTAACAGTACACAGTATTTTGTTCTATTTTTAATGGTGCGTTTGGGGGAATTCCGCCAATCAAAGTTAGCTTCTACTTGTATTATATCTTGTTAGAATGCAAGGCTGTTCATTGTTTAAGCCTGCAGTGGTCGCGCCTAGTCTGAGAGACCCCGCCGAAATAAAATTTGCGCTAATTTACAAACAAACGCTATTATGTTAGCCCCGCTCATGCTAGCTTCCTAAATTAGTATCATTGGTAATTGTTATTAACAACTAGCCAATTACGTGACGAGTTATCGAGATACATAGTAGTGGGGTCTGTCAGACTAAGCGCGACCTTTTATGCAACAGTTTAGAACTAGAATTTCGAAGTGTAGGTGTTGAGTGCTCGCGTTTTTTCTGTACAATTGGGGTTGTTACAAAGTAAATATCTTTTTCTTTGAAAAATGAGTTGGTATGAAAAAGACCAAGAACGTTTGCAACGACTTTTTGCGGAAGTAGAGGGAGAAGAACAGGCCGACGATGACGACGAGGTTGCAGGTGCAGAAGAAGATGCAACTGAGATACAAGAAGAAGTTTCTGATACGGAGCAAGAAGGTGATTCCAGTGAAGAGGAAGAAATAGCAGAGAAGAAGGGTAAATGTGTTTATTTTCTTGGTCGTGATAAAACATCACAGTGGAACAAACATTGTCCAAGTAAAAAAGTTCGTACGCGGAAAGCTAATATTGTAAAGCATTTACCTGGTGTAGCAAACTGCGCGAAACATACGAAATCTGTTTTGGAGACCTGGGACTTATTTTTCCCCGAGCAAATATTGCGTATAATTGTAGAAAATAGTAATAAATTCATAACCAGTATTAGTGAAAATTATTCAAGAGAGAGAGACGCTATGCCAACAGATATTGTAGAAATAAAAGCTTTACTAGGCTTAGTGTACTTGAGTGGTGTTTTGAACAGCAGTCGTCTAAATGTAGATAGAATAAGAACTATGGGATAAAAATGGCTGTGGGGTAGAAAGATTTAGGCTAACTATGTCAAAACAGCGATTCCTCTTTCTATTGAGAAGCCTTAGATTTGATGATCGATTAACTCGAGAGGAAAGAAAACAAGTTGATAAATTAGCACCAATAAGAGATATATTGGACATTTTCGTAAAAAAATGCCAAGATATGTATCACGTTAGCGATTTTGGACACTGTAGATCAATATTGCTCAAATTATGACGTTGCAAGGAATACGAGGCGATGGCCTATGGTCATATTTTACAGTTTATTAAACATTGGTGCTATAAATTCTTATATAATATATTTACAAAATAATTCTACTGAAGAAATATTTCGAAGCGAATATCTGAAGCGCCTCTAACCGAAAATCATCTGCAACGCAGATCAAATCTGAAAAATCTTCTACCAGCAATTCGTGAGAGAAGAGCTGAAGTAGCAGGTACCACGTCGGAATGTCCGAAAGGCGATCTGTGCGATACCGACGTTAGAAAAAGGTGTTACTTTTGTGTGAAACAAAGTAAAACAAGATATTTTTGTGAAATTTGCAAAAAATTTCTTTGCCTAAAGCATTGCCATTTTAGATGCGTAAACTGTCAGTAATAGTATATATACTGCTAAACATTCTTTGTATACCATTGCCTCTATTTGTTTGAAATAAATTTCCAAAAATGTGTTACTTTTTCTTATTAAATAAGATATGGGTCTAAGAGACTAGGCGCGACCAGTCGCGTCATACTGAAAGGCGCGACTACTGCAGGGTTAAAAATGGTTTATGGTGAGTGGTTTATTTAGTCCTATTTGTGCTCTAAGTCTTGTTATAAATAAGAGATTATATAAAGTCTGACTTGCTGATGTTTTTCGTATCTTATACTGATTGTATCATAGACAGTGGGGGGATATTTTTTAACAAGGAACACCGGTGCCAACGAATTCTACAAAGGTTATTGTGTTAAAAACAACTTTACTTTATGCAACTAAAGTTATTATATTGTAGTTTTAAAGCTAAGTTATCTAAATGCAGTATTAACTTTAACCACTATAAGATTTTTTAGCTCACATTGAACTACTGTTTCTTTTTTTAATCATCGTTGTACTTTCTTCTATATACAAAATTGCTATTAGTATAACTACAAGTACTTCTCGTTACAAATTCCAAATGTCAATCTCCTTTACCGACGATAAATTCAAAACTCAAATATAACTATATTGTTAGAAGCATAGACGATTAAGAATCCTATTATTTCCAATGCCGGCAAACGACCTTCATCTGTAATATGCCAACACATAGTAGGCGGCATCATTTCTGTAAATACGTTAGGTAACAAGAAAGGATTTAGACATGACAATGAGTCGATTGCAGCTTCAGTTAAATTGCTCGAGCATGACGGCTGCCGGCAATAGATACGGTTCGTGAATATTCGTTGCTTATAAAGTGTTTATAGAAGCTTTTCATCGTTGGAGTGCACTATAATCCTATTTCATGAATTCCGATATTAGACGTCTACCTAGTTTGAGATCGCAAAGTAAGTACTAAGCAAAGTAACAGTCAGTATTGCCTGCAATTGTATTGATATTCTACTCACCAAGAGACATGATTGGTACTTGCTACTTGTAGTAGTATTTTAATCGTTATGCAGAAGTAATTGTTCCTTGTTCTAGCTACAGCTGTCGTACTGTTTCAATATTTTGTTCTAGTTTTCATCAAATTTTATTCATCCGTAATTTATGATGCAGTAATTTGTTAGCAATTTGCCTTAAAAAATCTAGCATGTTATAAAAAGCTTATCTAATAGAAAGTAAAATAAAAAAAAAAAACAATAAAGCCGGGAACACATTGTTCTGATGTTACACCATGCCACGCCATCCGACATAATGCGTCAGAGATGTACTTTGTGCACACTGTTCCCACGTCATCCGATACGACGCAACGCTACGTTACATACAGTTTGAGTTCATACACTATGGCGAGTAGTGGTTCCTCAGATGAGTGGGAAGAAGAACTAGAATGTGCAGCATCAGCTTTACTGTTATTAGAACGGAAACAAAGAAGAAAATTTTGGGTACATCCAACTATGTTCATATCCTGAGCAATTTCCTCCCAAGCTTCTCCTCTCATATTCTGGTCTCTATAGTGCTTGCTTTTCATATTATGAAGACACTCGTGCTTCCGAACCAACTCAATTAATAAAACTTCATCAATTTTTGCCGCCATTCTATACATATGATGCCACCTTCGTGTGCACACTATTACCACACCTTACAACGCGGTGCCACGCGACGTGACATCATATGATGAAAATCAGGCAAGAAGGGATTCGTACTATGTCGGATGGCGTCGAGTCGCGTGGGACAGGATTGCATCAGAACAGTGTACACATAATATATAAATATGCATTAAAATGCACTGTGTCAGATCCTTCTGACGTTGCGTCGGATGGCGTGGCGTGGTGTAGCATCAGAACAATGTCTTCCCGGCTTAATCCAGAGAGAAGGAAACTTCGATCATCGTACAAGCAGGTAAAGGAAATGCAATATTATTACTACTAAGTTATTTGTTATGATCTCACGTATCATTTGTTTGACAAAAACAATCGTTAATGGTATAACTAACGTTAGGATTTGAATATTCTCCACCAACGAAGCGACACTCATACACATATATGCTCCGATACAATGATATGATGGGCTATGGCAAATGCAATTGCCGTATAATATTAATACAAGCTAGATTAGAACAAAAAATCTCTTTGTTATCGCCCAAAACTCTGCCTCCCATTCTTAAATATAGAAAAGAACCTTTCTACATCACAGCTACGTAAGGGAGGATGGTCAAGGTACGGAATAAACTTTTGATATTGTTTTTCATTTCCAAAGTCATTAAATGTTTGGGGGGATATCTGATGCAGCATATTTAAGTCTCGGTTTTTATCAAATACAATTTTAATTCTATGCTGTAAGCGATTTCCACATTCTATGGAATTGAGTTTCAGATTATTTAAAAGTTTGGGTGTCAAAATATGTTATAACTCGTGGTAAAGTAGCAAAATTTTCTTCTATAAAATTTAATTGAGGCTGTAAAGAGGATTTAAGTAAAAGAGTTTTATATTCAAGTATGGAACTTGTATCATCTGACAGAGAAGACACATTTCATATTGTCTAAATTGTTAAAATAAAAGCTGCTTGCTATTATGAATGTTCCCCATCGAGTTATTTTCGGCGCGGGCGATAATAGTAGTAATGGATATAATTCTTTATAGACTTTCCCTGGAAGGCGTTTTTTGCAATTTATGCAAGAGAATATTAACAGCAGTAAATGACTCACATAAATCCTAGTAAAACGTGTCACCACGTTCAGAATTTAGAGACGCTTGGTGCATTTGAGTTCTTATATGTATGTACACATGATTACGACTTCTTTTAAATGAATAATGTCATAAGTGCTGCAAAACGGTGTTTCTGGCTTAGTAAACCAAATCGTTTCTCCGAAATCGTCAATCCATTTCGTAATTAAAGGATTTGAGGTTGTCGAAGCTCGTTCGACATTTCTAGTAAGATAATGATAACAAAATCAAAATTAGACTATTTGGAAATCAAGATTCAGATCCTAGCACTGGTTATAACATTCTCCTATATTTATAAATTTTGAGAGTAAGGGAAATGTATTCAAGGAATATATCCGCCTCAAAAAGTCTTACATCATTAACTACATGATAGAGAAGAATGAAATCTATTTAATAGCTCTGGTTATAATGACACGGAAGCCTTCAAAGCGAGGAGTTTACGTAAGCAAAACAATAAGTGATATTACGTTAAGGTATGTACGCAATGATAATGACGTTAAATTGACTATAAATCCTTCTATTACATACAGCATAATATTGATTTTAGTTTTTGTATTGCATAGATTTACGTTGCTATAACTTTTTTCGCTATTTTACGACGGATAATCGAGTTATTACATGTGAATAATGAATTTAATGGAAGAATAAACCGTGGGTATGCATACTATACTTAGTTGTATATAAATCTCATTCGTTCTACGCTCGCTGTAACAGAAAGAAATGTTACCATAATTGTTTCGCACTTACCTATTAGCGATAAATAAGTCTATTTCGATTGGTTTTTAATAATGGTATTTAATTGCAGAATGGAATGTGAGTTATATGATATTGAAAATTATATTAAATCGGCATTAAATGGTGGAGGTCTTTAGTCGACATACATATGTTGTTACCTTTGAATATTTAAACTTACAGAAACATTTAAGTCGACGGATATTTTGAAATTTGTTAAAAACTGACATATTTAGGCACACTACCTAATACAAGACTACAATGAAGGAATTAGGAAGGTATACTTAAAGGTTACTACAGTTTATATTACTGATTAATATGTATAATTCAGAATACGAAAGAAATATATGTTATTTAAATATTTCAAAAGTAAAGCAAAACACAATTGCGGGTAATCGACGTGATACCCTAGAACTTCTTTGGTGGATATGTAGCGAATGTTGTTCTAAAGAATAGAACAAGCGGGGACAGCCTGTTCGATTGTTATATCATATTTTTTTCACAAAAGTTGTCGACCATATCCTAAACAAGACCTTTAATTATTTAGAACATTTATTTTATATTTGTCTCACTTAATTTTTAAAAATATTGGTAGAATTAGCTAAGCCTCTAGTAGTAGTTTTCTAATAATATAAAACGAAGATTAGTCTAATTTATGAAATTGTTGTATTAACTGCGAAGGTACCATATGATCCTCAAATATTTTAAAATCATTGCTTTATTTCCTTTGGCATCAATTGATATACCCTACAAATACTAAATTAACCGTTCCTAAATTTCCATACAAGACCGCATTCATATTATTAATTCATTAACTCACCCCCTGTGAGGCTCTCTAATATTAAAGCAAAACACAGGTAAATTTCTACCACCGATTTAAATGAAAAGTTTTTGGTTTATAGACTAATCTTGCCCAAAACTAGTAGCCGCCTAATTTTTCGTTGGCGAGGTGTGACGTACACTACACTAGCTTCACAACACCCTGCACTAACCTCTCACTTATTAATTCAGAAGAGATATGCGAAACAATTTTCGCCAGAATGTTAACTGTTATGCTGATGCTTGCGTAAATATTTTTCGTATAAAAAGTGGTTCCTTTTGATAGAAATAATATTTACTTCGCCAAAAAGTGTCTTCAGTTGCTGTGAATATCTGCTATAGTTTGGGGCTTATTGAATGAAGCTGGGTGAGCTTCGAGCGCCTGGTGGGCATCCAACGGGCAATTGTTCACCAATAGTTAGCGGTGGTATAGTATGATCTCTATAAAGCTACAAAGTGGCATACAAATCGCTGAGACGCACTTACCTGTGGTCTCTTTGGTATAGGTTAGGATAAAGCGATTAAATATTACGATTGTCCATAATTCCATTATGATAATTAGTTCCAACTGTCTAAAATTTGAGGACTCGCTATTCCCAAATCTCAAATACGTCGACTAACTTGGTATACTTCATAAGGGAAATGTTTTTATTTTCGGCTCGTCCTCCTCTGCTTGAAAATGGTGATTTCTTCTCGTAGTTCCCAAATATTTTTCAAACTTATACATACAAGGAAACAGCACTGCCTTTCTGCAGAACAGTAACGATGAGTACCCGCATCAATATTCTGATAAAGTGCAGTAAAAAGGCTTGATCTACAAAGTCCTCCCGCAAAGTAATTCACTTAGGTTCCAACAATTCTAGCCGCAATATTCAGATCAGACCGCATTTCTTCGGAATCTATGACTAGTACCATGTGTTGAGTGCTGTGTGCTCAGTGTTTTATTGGTTTGCATAAACGTGACATGCTGTCAGGATATGGAATCTAGAAGGCTAACGGCCACTTTAACAAGCTAAATTGTAAACAATTTTTTACCAAATTTCTTTTTCTCCGGCAGTCAAGCAGCCATAATGGTAATCAAAATAAATTTGGGGAATACTTAGATAAATTAAGAGAGAACTGAGTTGCACTATGCTGGGTACCTGGACAGACTGGAATCAGTGGCAACGGGAAAGCTAATTTATTAGCAAAGAAGGGTCCCACAACATCGTTTGTGGGACGGGAACCGTTTTCCGGAATAGGGATGACCACCTATGAAGGCGAACCCAAGGACAGGGAGCAGAAACGTAGAGCCATCTTCTGGGAAAACCTTCCAGGTCTGGGACATTCCAAGGTATTTCTTAGAAACTTCAATAGAACAAGGAGTACTTGCGGTACTTGTGGGTTTCCTCACAGAAAACTGCCACCTTAAGGAACACATGACAAGAATAGGTTTGAAACACAAAAGCGACTACAGGTTTTGCATAGTGGAAGACGAAAATCCGGAACACCTTTTATCCAACTGCAATGCTATTGTAGCAATTCCTGCCAATTATTTTGGTAAAGATGTCATTGACGAAGTGAAAATACCCTCTTTGCAACTATTACAGCTATTGCACTTTATTGAAGCCCTTCGACTGGATGGGGAACTATAGCTGTGGGTCAATACCAACCACTTATATTTCCTGTCGGGGGCACAATAGTTCATTGGATTGCAGTGCAACATCAGTCTCAACTGAAATTCTAATTTTAATTCTAATTCTACCCAGTTTACCAAAAACTATTACTTCGACATTTAGCTGTAGGTATCTCCAATTTGCTGACAATAGTACGAGTGCAGTGTGTAGTAGGCCAACCTAAATACAATCACACTGTATTGCGCAAAATATGGCTAAATAGAATTCTTAAATGTGCGTTATTCTATTTGTTATCTTTTCTTCAGTAACGCCTCTTGCTTTCAATTCAGGTCTATAGTTGCCTTGACTAATTTTATATAATTTTATAACGCCGTTCTAGTTATTTAGTCCAGGTATCTTCAGATACTAGTAAAGAGAAGAAGATAGCCTTACTACAGTTTTGATTTAGAGAATTGCAATAGCCAAGGAACCGAATTTCACTAAATATGTATTTTATGACTAGGTACCTATTACTGAAAAGAAGCTAACCTTAATTGCAATAATTCAAATCTGCCAATTTTTTTTTAATTTTCTAAAAAGTTTCAATGGAGCGCTTCCTTCTTGTTTCAAATTAAACTGCTTAACGCCGTTGATCCTCCTAAGCTAGAACAATTATCATGCAGCTTTTATTTGTGGAGGGAGTATAGATATTGGAATAGTAAAGAGCGTAAAAAGCAAGAACCGTATATAAATAGATGGAAAAAAAGGCGGAAATTATTACAATGAAACGAGATTGTGGCTATTAAGCGTCGAGAGAACGTTACACAATACGATGAACGCTTGAAATTTCGCCGAATTAACCTTTTCGGTTGCAACGGAGCTCGACGAGCAACGGTATGCGCGCACATCACGTCATATATTTCACGAGAGCTTATCACCTAATCAGCCGACAGTGCTACTCGTTCCCGTTATTGCATCTCTTTGATGCTATCTTGCCGTTGTCGTCGTGGAGGTCGTCCTTGGTTGTGGAGGGACCGTGGCATTGGGAAAGATAGTACCTATAGTCGAAAACGTGATATATTAAAATGCTATAGCGAACTGTTCGTTACAATATCAAAAAAACCGGTATTAGAGTGCACTTTGTATTGGACATCTAATAGTGAAAATATTACAAAATTATGATTGAAACCATACCATCTAACAGCGCTTATTTTTTAGTTCAGGTTCCACTAAGTGTAGGGGCTGTTTTCTCACGCAACCTGACTAATTTAAAATGAATGTTTAAAGGAGAGATATATTTTCTTCACTTCATGCCAAGCAGCAATTCAAAGCATAAATTTTGTACGCATTTTTGGTATATTCTTGATATACGAAGAGCAATAGGAATAGCATGCCATTGTGTGCGTATAATGTCTCTAAGGCTGCTAAACAAACAGATTGATACGTCATTCACGATGATCGCGTCGTCGAAACACGTCTCCCGACTTAATGAAGTTGTGGCGTTTGGAGTTACCAGAATTACCCGTATTATATAAGCCCACAGTCCTTGAAATCAGATTTATTGAAGCTTATTGCTTCATCAAAAATCTCACGGAGGAGAGATTGATATCATAGTTTGTAATAGAGAAAAAAAGGATTTTGCATTAACATTTGTTGGAGTTATAAGAATGCAGTGTCATTAAAAATTACGTAAGCCGTAGTCTTCACAATGAAAATTCGAATTTAATAAGCAAAAGTCCATATTGTACGACTAACAAGTTTTAGGTTTATTATTGTTCTAACTTAGATTTTTTTAGACTAATAGTAACCAGGCATTTCTAGCAGTTTCAATTCACTAACGGTCTATTGTCTTTTGAAAGCAAGGCAAGGAAGATCTAGGATAGTCTGTACGGTCTTCGGCCACTAAGATATACTGCGCAAACGGGTTGTAAGGAATAGCATATAATGGTTCACCAAACTCATCAGCTGATCGTGCAAATTGTATCTGTTACAATATTAGAAGCCTCTGTATATATGGAAACGTAGTCCAGATTTTTCCTGGTTGGGCTGCAATACATAACTTGATGCTTGATCCCATAATTCCTTATACTCTCATAATTCTTATGTTGAATAGGAATTAGAAATGCCTGTTATTGTTGCGTTACATTACACGTTATGGAATTGTCTGATGGAAGAATTGAACTTGCACTAAAGGCGCTGCTAATTCCGATAGTCAATCCTTCTTATCATTATGTATGTCTGTATATATTATAATATTAGGGTGATGATACACTGCGACCTAAATAACCTACTGTGTTTTCTATTCCTTTTAGAAAGTGCAGAATGTCGAAAGCCCGCAGATTAGGCAATTCTTCGTATTCAATTTTATATGTTACTAGGTGCAAGGCGCTTGAGTTGTACATTGCAGAGCAGTTTGAGAGTAGATGAATAGATGTTTCACTTTCTTCGCCGGAAAATCTGCATTCGGCATCCTTTGTTATTCCAAGCATACTTAGGTGTCTTTTCAGTTTGTAGTGGGCTGAACAGGGGATTCCTATAAATATACGAATATTGATTTTGCTGAGTTTAATTGCAGAGTTTAGCTTGCACCATACCATGGAGATTCTGCCAGTACTTAGTTTTCTCTGTTCTACTTCACATTTGAGCTTCTCCAGTATTACACTGCTACTTATCCCGCAAAAAGGTTCTGTTCCCACAAAAGTTATTCTGGCCCCCTTCTTATCGAGATTGTCTCTTCCTTTCAATCCTGTATCCCCCGGAATCCACAACATTGTGCCCGGATAGACCATTTGAGTCACAACAAACATGGTCTGAACTAGTAAACTATGGTAATAAGCTTTCTAAAAGAATAAGCCTTGATGCTAAATTCGCAAAACTTATTTTCATATGTTAAACTGTTTCGCTCTGCTTTAGATAAAAATTTAAATCTTCCAAAGATGCAGTGGTAATCCAAGATCGTGTTTGCACCACAAACACGATATTACGTCTTAAAAGGTGTATGTAACATCTGATAAAACCACATTAAATGTTTATACAGGTAGTAGCCTGAACAGAGCAAGAGCTGATATTGTAATCTATTAAAAACTGCATCTCACTCTATAGTCGTTATATTCACTTAACGACAATATATACAGTCTGTTTGATTGTAATTCTCACCGCAGATACTGCGGCTACTATTAGAGATATGATATGAAAATGTTATATGAGGAAAGTTGTTCTACAATTAATTTGCTATTATACTTTATAAGCAAAAAAAATAATTGAGCATCAAATACTCTAGATGTAGCAACTACATTCAAAATTTTAAATTGAACATACTCAAATTTAATAAATATTCTAAAACTGTAAGAAATTCTCTTTCTAACGATATACCACATGCCATAGTTCTCTATTCAATTAAAGGTATAATTCGATAATTAAGTGACAACTGGGCGCTTACATAAATAACAGTTTCTTTCGAAAAAGTAGGCGCCGAAAGAAATGAAAACCATTTGTCAACTTTTAGTTGAATAATTTTTAATGCTATCTTAATAACATAGGCCATTCAACATAAATACCACCTACCAATATAAGCAAAGTAATGATACCTTTATAAGTAATCTAAGTTAAACATTT
>SMLS01058154.1:0-10185 GCA_004785975.1 Popillia japonica
TATTGCTTAGATAGCAGATTCGCTATATAGTAGTTTATAGATATATGATAGAAAGGTAATAATCGTTTCGATTGTCTGCGTTATATTTCACGAATGTATTAAGATTGAGTAATACATTTTATTGGTTTGTAATCGAGCATTGTGTAGGAGGTTCACGTGCTCATGTGCTCCTATGTAGAAACCGCCACTGATTCTGTATTAACTTCGTTATGTAGCAACAAGAGCATATAAATTGTATACATCCATATTTATGTTATATAACGGCGTAATATTACAATGTAATCTGTTTGATCCCTCATTGAGATATAACATACATATCGTCGGCTTAATAAGAAAATTGCCTAACTCCACTTTTAGTAAAATTAGGATTTTAGTGCCATCGGTATCCTAATATGAGTGGCTATCGACTCAGAAACCTACCTATATCAAAATAAATTGTGTACGCTCATAAATGACGAAACAGAAATCTGCCTAACTTACGTCAGTAAAAAAGCGCCAGAAAACTGCCTAAATCCGCATTATATTAAAATTATGTGAGCCATACTTGCATCTTACCATTCTCAATATTTTTTACTTTTATTTCAAATACACCCTGTATATTACTATAAATAATATTATTTCAGAATATTTTCAGTTAAGATACATACAATACTTGTACCTATTGCGATAAATTATAAAACAAAAATAAGTTTTTATTAGTTAAACTTTTCATCAGGTAAGTTAACAATTTGCCTAACTGCCACAGAAATCTAAAAAATATGTGGAAATATGCCTAACTCCATTATTTTTTTCAAACATTTTTTTTTAATTTATTTACTTATAGACTTCTAAAAACTGTGTCAAAATAATTATCTGAACAAGATAAGTAGTAACAAGTTTTAATACTGTCAAAATAATTAAGGTTGAAATAAACGTGAAGTTGCCGTTGTTCACTTGCTCCAAATTCTACCTTTCATTTGAACTAATGTCGTCGTAAAGTAGATCATTTGCTTCCAAAGCGCGATGATAACCGAAACTTAAACGAAATTCATTCGATCGAGTATTGTGGGTAGTTCTTGGTTTACGAATCGACTCGATCCTCGAAATCGTCGATAAAATTCGACCGTATTTCGTGATCCCGGGGCTGCTCTTCGAATAGATACATGCGGTAGATTCATAAACATAACCTACAAACAAAATTTCTGTGGTCTGAGTAACCTCCCCTCCAGCAAGCATTGTACAATGTCAAAATGCTGTGAAAGTGTTTGACAATTTAATGCGTTGGCTATGAATATATTATTTAAAATTTACGTCAGGTAGTTTCCCCATACTGACCTTAAGTCGTGGAGGGGAACGCAAGGATCTGGCGGGTACACGGAAAGAACGGGGGGACTCCGAACGAGGCAATGTTGAGGTGCATATCGCTCGTGTTTGAATTTTTTTTGAGTGAAATGGCACGCGTTAAAAGCGGACCAGCTTGAGTTAAAGTCAAGAAACAAGCCTATACTTCTTCTCTTTGAATTTCATTTACGTATGTAAAAGTTTGGCTATCGATAAATTCCTCGATGAGCTTCGAGTTACCGAAACACAGCAAGCAGTGAAGTAGGCACGCCTAAAAGCCCTGAAGGAAGCTTTGTCGCAAGCCCCTTGAATTTGAAGTGGTCAAGCAATCCATCCCAAATCAGGAACGAGTGCGAACATTAGAGAAGTGGACGGACGATAAACAGACGTATCCCGTTGCTGAGGAGATTGTTGGAAAATTGCTTGAAGAGATGAAATCGATAACGATTAGCTGCTGGAATTGCGAAAAAATTGGTAATTTGGGGAACAATTATCCTCAGTTACGTAAGACATCTAGGCAGGCGGAAACCTAAAAACGGTTGACGTGAAGGGGAATCGTCTACTCGTATTGCTGTCTGCTCTGAAGCATCTGTAATTGTGGCAAGCTTGAAAAGCCACACTAATAGTCTTTTCGTGAATGGATTTTTTAACGCTCAACCGACGAGATACGTTCCTGGTACGACAATGACGATCATTCGCCCAGAGATTATTAAAGCAACGAGAACAATCTTGCTAACCAGATGGGCATTACGTACGGCCACTAGGGAGTCAGTACTCAGGAAAACGATTGCCGACTTCTGCATTGGCGATATAACACTTAGGTATCGCGGACTGGTGGCGAACATAGAACACGACGTAATTCTTGGAATGGACGTAATAGCCGAATTACTTCAGCAACTCTAAATGAGAGGGTACCAGAAAACCAAATTGTGATGCAGAGCCAGACCCGAGCAACAGTTTGCTTCAAGAGATTTTGTTTGCCAGAGGAGTAATCCAGGCTAAGAAGGATGTTCCTGTCCGATTGATGAATCGGATAGCCAGTGAAGTTGTTCATGTATATCGTCGATTGTCCAACGAGCATATTCCCTTACAATAACATCCGGTCAACCATTCAAACTTTTGGACAACATGATCAATATAACCTGTGAGAGTATGATCAACGTCGCGCAGCGAGAATCTTGATTGGACGCTATCAAGATATTTTTGAAACTGAGGACGGCGCCAAGGGAAGAACTGACGTTGTTGGACATTGAATAGACACAGCAAGGCCGATTCGTCAAGCAGCCAGAAGGTTGCTACTGCCTACGCGAGGGGATGCCGAACAAATTATTCGGGGTATGGAACGGGATGATGTGATAGAACCGTCGAAGAGCCTCTGGGTTTCTCCAGTGGTGTTGATTAAAAAGGGGGATGGTACAACTAGATTTTGCCTGGATTATCGACTTCTGAATAACATCACAAAGAAGTTATCCTTTACCTCGAATCGGCGATACTTTGGATACTCTGGTTGGATGTAAAATGTTTTCAACACTGGATCTCAAGAGTGGCTACTGGCAAATGAACTTGGATTCCAAAGATACAGCGAAAACTGCGTTCACAATTGGAACCGCAGTTAGGCAGTTCAACATTATGCCGTTTGGACTATATAATGCCCCTGCAACATTTGAGAGCCTCATGGAAAACGCCTTGAGGAGACCATCATGGGAACCTTGCCTGGTTTACCTTGATGACATAATTATTGTTGGGAAATCATTTGAGGAATTTAGAAGAAGTACTTCAACGTCTACGTTAAACGAAATTAAAGTTAAATCCAAAGAAATGTAATCTCTTCCGGAGACAAGTAAATAATCTTGGCAATGTTGTCTCGGACAAGGGAGTAGCAGTTGACGAAGGGAAGATAGAAGCATCGGGCTTTGCACATATTATTGTCAGTTTGTCCTGGGGGCTGAATGAAGAAAGTAATTGCTAAGAATCGATCACGCAGCGTTAATTGGCTTGGCAGCTTTAAGAATCCTGAAGGGCAAGTAGCGAGATGGATCGAACGATTGCAGGAGTACGATTTTGATTCGGAGTATCGATCAAGAACCAGTCACCGTAATGCAGACGCGTTATCCAGAAGACCCTGCCCCAAAGATTGTGCACACTGTAGTCGCACAGATGTGGCCTCTCGCTATAAAGTCTCCGTGGTGGATGACCAATGGAGCGAGGACCAAATGCGAAATGGTCAAGAGTCAGATCCAGATTTGAAAATGTTAGTGAAACAGAAGAAGACGGGAACCGGGCCGACTTGGAAAATAATCGCTCCACAATCTCAGGATGTGAGACTATACACAGTGTGACTCCATAGTAGTGGAAAATGGTCTATTGAAGAGAGCGTTGGAAAACTATGATGGAACGAACAGAAAATTGCGAGTAATTGTCCCGAAGGAAAGACTTTGTGCGATACTAGACCTACTGCATGATAGAACATCAGGAAGATACTTAAGAATCCAGAAGAATTTAGAAGAGGTCAGAGAGCGCTTCTATTGGACGTATTGCAAAGAAGATGTCAAAGATTGGTGTAGGCAGTACGTAACTTGTGTCCCGCCAACGGACCTCATAAGCGAAGAATAGCCCCGATGAAACAAAATTAATGTGGGTAGTCCATTCGAAAGAATTGCAATCGACTTTAGATATACATATGAGTATGTATATACAATACAGTAATAAGTCTGTACTAGTACCTGCGACCATAGACTCTTATAGCATATATCCATATGCATACATTCATAAGCCTTCATAAGAGACAAGGCGTACGTAAGCTTGCCCCTATTCGAGAAATCTGGGAGAAATGGGTGGATGTTTTTCCAAAATTGTATAATGGAGTACTGTTGATGAACACTTATAGCGTTTTCCTTTGGGAGAACTAGTTCTGAGGGCGGATTCCGTAAGGTCGATATCGACCAATCCGATACTTCGGGAATTCTGTAAGAGCCGCTCGATACACAACTATCGACCCAGTGGTAGCATTTTACTCGACACATACCTTACTCTCGGTATATAATACTATCTCTTTCTAGGACACGGGGTATAGTGGTAAAATGCACCTTTGTTCGTCCTTACACTTATTGATAAATGCGGGGTTAATAAGTCGATTACAAAATGCGTCTAGTTAATCGAAATAATTCAACAAATCCTCTTTCTGCCATAGCAAATGGATTATTCTTATCTTGCAGGTTTTTTGCCATATTTTTCCCCAGTCCTTGAACAGAATTGTTATTAGATCTTGACAAAAGATACACTGATATAAGGATCGTTATTCTTATGATTATAAAACAATTTAAAAATATCAGATTGTCCACGATATTGTAAACATAATCCTATATATCATTGAATTTCTTTGTCTTTACATAATTTTGTTGATAGCCATGGCTACTTGTGGCTTAGTTGTTTATTAATTAAATGACATTTTTATTCCACTGACGAAGTTGTAACGAAAATCTAATAAATTGTAAAGATTCTGAAATAAATTGATCTTTAATCCAATTAATAGTGTTTCAATTGATCTAGCAGTGGAAAAAATATCAGAAAAATAAGATACGTATACACAAAGGTCAGAAAAATAGGAAATCATATACTAAACAATAATTTTTAAATTTATAATCAACTGTCAAAACGTTTTTACGAAGTAAAATGTGAACGTCTTCACCAAAACTTTTAATTTTTGGGCCTTTTGTATATTTGTAACCGAAATTACCCGAACTCCAACTCGATAGCGGTATGGAATCTCACTCTCGAGTTCGAGTAGGGTATCGTCTCGAGTATACATATCGTGTCGACCTTACGGAATCCGGGGGCTGCACTAGCACTCAAGGTCAAATATACTGACGTAGACGCATCGTCACTCCTACGTAAAACTGTACTATCTTCCTATTGGAAAACGTACCTGCGTACTGTTCTTGCTCGGCTGCGCTTGGTCGATAGGAATCAGCCAACAAAACATGCGAGTTGTATGCGATCTTAGTAGCAAATTCAGAGGTCACAATCAACTTGCGATAATTTCTTTACGTCTTACAATTACAATTCATGGCAATTCCTTCTGAAACGGAAAATGACGATGTTGGGTAGTAAAAAAACACAAGCCTGACCTTCCGAAGTCCTTGGTAAATAAAGAAGTATATACGCCACCCTAGTCAACTATATTCCAAAAAAAAAACAAGGACGTAGTTGTGATGTCTACCTTACATCACGACAAACAAATTAGTTCCAGGGATGACAACAAAACGCGAATTATACTAGACTATAATGCTACAAAAGGAGCCGTTGACACTCTAGATCAGGTGATTTTCCCATACACCTCTAAGTGTAAAACAAATGATAGTATTCTATAATATGCTTGATATCTCAGCTTATAATACTGTTACGTATTCGGGTTTTTAAATAATCGTCAGGCGATAATATTTTCACATAAGTATTTATTTAAACTAATTTAACAATAAACAATTACTTAGTAACGAAGAACACTAACTAAAACTATTTATTTTAATTAACACAAATTTATATACACGTTTCGTATTTATTTTCACAGAGTCCGTTCTAATTACGCGCTAGTTCAGACTTGGTTCAGACTGTCTCTCATACGAGATTATCCTCCTTATATAAGGCGAATTTTTGCGAACCAAATACATCCAAATATTTATATATTTACTCAAACAGGATGTTTTTGCGTTTCTCTTTGCATTCGATGTATTTGCTTTTTGCGTCATTAAAGACGTCATTGTTGCAAAGTGTTTACTGCATTCTACAAATATATCTGCAAGGTGTTTGATGATGTTTGGTATTTTGTAGGTTATGTAGGGGTAGTGAATGTTAATAAGTGATCATGTTTAATTCAAACCAAGAACAAGTAAATACAACTATTACGTATAGTCTATTTTTTTATAATAACATTTATAAGGAAAAATTGTTATCAAATGCCATAACTTAATAAAAGATGCAGATATCAAAGTAAGGTTAACTCAGTGCTGTCAACAAAACATCAAACTGACAAACAACTCTGAAAAGTCCGTTTTTGTGGATGGATGAATTATATTTACTGTGACGTAACAGTCGGACAAACACTCATTAAATATTTGGAAACATATTTGCGTCGCAAAAATTCGCCTATACTTAAAATATAACTTCTAGAATTCACTACACAAAACTAGACTAAAGTCACTATACCTTGTTTTTTATTAAGAAGACCTAATTTAAAATAGCCCGCGAAAATATAGACTTACGATTGGTTTATTGCCGGTCAGGTTTACACTGCCCAAATATGCTAGATTTTAGCGACGCCATATTATAGGCACAGCTGATTTCGTTAAATATTTTTCTATTATCTTTTTTGTGTTTCTACTACGATTAAACAAGAAAATCAGTTTTGTTAAAACTATTTGATGGTAAAAAATTGATCTACAGCCCAGCACAAGTGGATTATCAATATCAATAAAGAAAACACAAACAACACTGCAAATTGCAAACACTTTAGGTAACATACATAAATAGTTATAAATATGTATATTTATATTTAACAATATTAATAGGTGTTTTGAAGTAAAGTGTTTTCCATATTCTTGGTGAATATAAAGGTAAAGGACTAATTTCACCATCATTAAAACGAAGTCGAAAAAAGGCGATGCTACCTACACTTGACGACACTATTAAATACATGATAATGGAAAATTTCCTACGTTAAACAAAATCTTAAAGAAAATAAGGGAAGATCAAAATATACATCCAATGAGTCATTCAACGTTGTATAAATTCATGAAAATGCTGAATTTTAAGTAAGTTTGGGTACTAATTGTTAAAGAGTTTGATATAATACAGAGTATGCATTTACAGATATTTAAAACGTAATCACAAAAGTTTACTGCTCGAACGTGATGACATTGTTTTGTGGAGACGAAGATATTTTATCTTTGATTTTTGATATCAAAATATAGACATGAACAAGGCCCAATCTATTATTTAGACGAAACATTGCCGAATATAGGCACAAGTGTCGGTAGATGTTAATGTTACAACACGCAGACAGGTATTTACAGATGGTGCACTGGTCTCAAATTTCCTACTGGTAAAGGAAGACGTTTGATTATTTTACATATTGGTTCTAAAAACAGTTTTGTTGACGATGGGTTACTACTATTTGAAGGAAGAAAAACAGTCAATTACCACGATGAAATGGATGCAAATGTTTTTTGAGAAGTGGTTCAATATTATTTTAAAGAAATTGCCTGACAATAGTGTTATTGTAATGGATAATGCATCTTACCGTACCAGAAAAAGGAAAAAACCAACAACTTTAACACGAAAAGCAGAAATGCAAGAACAGTTGCTTTAAAAACAAATACCATTTGATCCCTACATGGTGCGATTAGAATTAGGAATATTACAATGTATACGCTGTAGCTGCAAAAAATAAAAGCTTCAAATTAGCCGAAGTGTTAACCGCAATTACAAATGTAACCTTGGAAACATAAGACAAAATGTGTAGAGCATGCAATGAAAGAAGAAGGCAAAATGTGCAAGTTAGATGGATTCCTGATAGATGATGTAGTGGAGTCGTTTATTATTTCGCTTGGAAATGGTGACAGCAGTGACAGTGATGTTAGTATCGACAGTGATAGTGCTTCTGCCGAAGAAGTGCAGAATTATGTATTTAAAATATAATATCATTATTGTTGAACTAAGTCACACCAGTTTTTGTCGATACATAGCTTCTTCCTATCGTAATTTATAATAGTATGTAACATTAATTTAAAATTTCTAAAATACAAATTTTATGTTAAGATATTTGATGTAGTACCAATATAATGCAAATAATAAAATACATTTTAACATTAATGTGCACTTATTTTTTTATAAATGTGTTGTGTGCAATTTATTTGAATATCCAAGTGTAAATAACTCATTTGACTCTAATACATCATTTAAATTTACCGCCAAAAAAGATGTCAGTTTAATTTGCCTAATGTGAAGCGGATTTTATCATTTGGTCTTCTTAATAAAAAACAAGGTATAATATACAATACCGCAATATACCGCCATTTTGGGTCCAAACGAGCGCGGTAAATTTGAATGTATTTTACGTATTTCTATGCAGTCCGTGTAGTTCAGTGCTGCACTTTCGGAAAAGACAGTTCATTGGTGATATTGAAATGGATAAAACTGTATTCAGTCTCTTTGTCTGGAAAGTGTGAAGGTACTTTTAGGCCTGTTTAAATATGAATAAAATGTATACAAGTTCTATAAAGAATTTATTGGATATTATAATATATGTACATATGTATTGGCGAACATTATTAACGAACATTATTAACAATAATTTCTATTTATCTTAATACGTACATAAGTAATTATACACATACAAAAGTAATAAGAGAAGGGATGAATCGGATGAATTTACTCAACGCAATCAAAATTACAAAAGTATATTGTATTACATTTAGAAAGTCTCCCATAAAAATTCGGCCATTATGTCCTTTCCCAGAATTACGTCCTGTTCTATGTTCGCTATCAGTAGGCGATACCTGAATTTCGTATCGCCAATGCGGAAGTCGGCAATCGTTTCCCAGAGTACGTTGGCTGACTCCCCAGTAGCCGTACGTAATGCCCATCTGGTTGGCAAGATGGTCCTCTTTGCTTTAAGAATTTCTGGGCGAATGATTGTCATTGTTGCACCAGTATCCAGCAACATATCTCGAGGCTGAGCGTTTACAAATCCATTCACACAAAGACAACGATTGCCCCGTCAACCCTTTTTGGTTTAGTAGGACATGTTATATATCATTATATATCATCATATCATTTGTTTCTCAAATGTCCAATTTTTCCGCAATTCCACCAACTAATCTTTCTTGAGTTCATCGCTTCAAGCAGTTTTCCAACAATCTCCTCGACAGGATATGTTTGTCTCTCCTCCGCGTAGTTCTCTACTGTTCGTACTCGGCCCTGGCTTCGTATGGATTGCTTGACCGCTTCGAACTCAACGGCTTGCGACAAAGCTTCCCACATGTTTTTGGGCGTGCCAACTTCACTGCTTGCTGTGTTTCGATATCTCGGAGTCCATCGAGGAATTTGTCGATGGCCAAACTTTCACTAACTTCGTCAGGAACTGTGGGATAAGCACATCTGGTTAAGCGGAATATCTCTGCTTGGTATTCTTGTAAACTTTCGGTGAACTTTTGTGGTCGATTTTTCAACTGTGATCGGTATACTTGTTCCATGTGGTTGCAGCCGAAACGCATTTCTAACTGTTTCACAAGTTCTCCATAGTTCTGTCGCTCCACTAGAGGTATGGCTTGAAGTACTCCCAAGGCATCGCCATGTAGCGTCAGTGATAAGTTAGCTGCTTTCGTGGTTTCATTCCAGGCATTTATCATAGCAGCTGTTTCAAAAAGCGTCATATATTCTGCTACCGGTGCTTTGCTGTTTTGCCGTCGAAAGTTGGTAATTTACTTTGTCCATGACGTATTGTGGTAGCTTGGATTACTTCTTGTTTAAGCATTTCCGGTGCTTGCGGCTGCGACATGTTATCAATATCCGCCAAATTCGCTAGTAGTTAGGATTTGAGAGTTCTAGACCACTCCATGCTCTCAAAATTCTAGCAGCCGTAGACGCGAGAAATTACCCCCTCCACTTTAGTTCGAAACGTGGCCACCGACATTTTGTAGGGAGCGCTGGAGTTGCGAGCGCTCCATATGCACGGATAGGCGAGACGTGACGTAAATAATTCTGGTTTAAATGTATATACAGGTAGGTGAAACGTGACCTAAGCAAGATGGACAAGAAACAACGCAGGGATAATATTTTACTCTTTATTACAAGTTTAAAACGCACAGA